>JAJQKJ010000222.1:47500-109337 GCA_029574335.1 Rana kukunoris
GCACTGGCAGCAGCAGTATAGTAGTAACAGTACACAATAAAGTGTTGTATCACTTGTGGAAGAGGTGGCAGCAGCACAGCAGCAGCATTTGAAATTGTAGCATATAGTGTCAAAGAACTTGTCACATAGGTATCTGAGCACTGGCAGCAGCAGTCTAGTAGTAACAGTACACAATAAAGTGTTTTATCCCTTGTGGAAGAGGTGGCAGCAGCACAGCAGCAGCATTGGTAATTGTAGCATATAGTGCCAAAGAACTTGTCACATAGGTATCTGAGCACTGGCAGCAGCAGTATAGTATTAACAGTACACAATAAAGTGTTGTATCACTTGTGGAAGAGGTGGCAGCAGCACAGCAGCAGCATTGGTAATTGTAGCATATAGTGCCAAAGAACTTGTCACATAGGTAAGTGAGCACTAGCAGCAGCAGCAGCATAGTAGTACCAGTACACAACTAAGTGTTTTTTTCACTCGTGGTCGTGGAAGAGGTGGCAGCAGCATAGGAGCAGCAGCATTGATAATTGTAGCATATAGTGCCAAAGAACTTCACACATAAGTATCTGAGCACTGGCAGAAGCAGCAGCATAGTAGTACCAGTACACAATTAAGTGTTTTTTTCACTCGTGGTCGTGGAAGAGGTGGCAGCAGGATAGCAGCAGCGTTGATAATTGTAGCATATAGTGCCAAAGAACTTGTCACATAGGTAAGTGAGCACTGGCAGCAGCAGCAGTGTAGTAGTACAATACACAACTAAGTGTTTTTTTCACTCGTGGTCGTGGAAGAGGTGGCAGCAGCATAGGAGCAGCAGCATTGATAATTGTAGCATATAGTGCCAAAGAACTTGACACATAAGTATATGAGCACTGGCAGCAGCAGCAGTGTAGTAGTACCAGTACACAATTAAGTGTTTTTTTCACTCGTGGTCGTGGAAGAGGTGGCAGCAGGATAGCAGCAGCGTTGATAATTGTAGCATATAGTGCCAAAGAACTTGTCACATAGGTAAGTGAGCACTGGCAGCAGCAGCAGTGTAGTAGTACCAATACACAACTAAGTGTTTTTTTCACTCGTGGTCGTGGAAGAGGTGGCAGCAGCATAGGAGCAGCAGCATTGATAATTGTAGCATATAGTGCCAAAGAACTTGACACATAAGTATATGAGCACTGGCAGCAGCAGCAGTGTAGTAGTACCAGTACACAATTAAGTGTTTTTTTCACTCGTGGTCGTGGAAGAGGTGGCAGCAGGATAGCAGCAGCGTTGATAATTGTAGCATATAGTGCCAAAGAACTTGTCACATAGGTAAGTGAGCACTGGCAGCAGCAGCAGTGTAGTAGTACCAGTACACAACTAAGTGTTTTTTTCACTCGTGGTCGTGGAAGAGGTGGCAGCAGCATAGGAGCAGCAGCATTGATAATTGTAGCATATAGTGCCAAAGAACTTGACACATAAGTATCTGAGCACTGGCAGAAGCAGCAGCATAGTAGTACCAGTACACAACTAAGTGTTTCTTTCACTCGTGGTCGTGGAAGAGGTGGCAGCAGCATAGGAGCAGCAGCATTGATAATTGTAGCATATAGTGCCAAAGAACTTGACACATAAGTATCTGAGCACTGGCAGAAGCAGCAGCATAGTCGTACCAGTACACAATTAAGTGTTTTTTTCACTCGTGGTCGTGGAAGAGGTGGCAGCAGGATAGCAGCAGCGTTGATAATTGTAGCATATAGTGCCAAAGAACTTGTCACATAGGTAAGTGAGCACTGGCAGCAGCAGCAGTGTAGTAGTACCAGTACACAATAAAGTGTTTTTTTCACTCGTGGTCGTGGAAGAGGGTGGCAGCAGGATAGCAGCAGCGTTGATAATAGTAGAATATAGTGCCAAAGAACTTGACACATAAGTATCTGAGCACTGGCAGAAGCAGCAGCATAGTAGTACCAGTACACAATTAAGTGTTTTTTTCACTCGTGGTCGTGGAAGAGGTGGCAGCAGCACCAGCAGTAGTAAGAAAGTGGCAAATCTCACAGACAAAAGGTAACAGCACCAGTATGAGTAATATATCGGTACATAATCACTCAGCCTTTTGGCATTAGCAGTAGGAGCCCATATAGTGCCAAAATTACAAAAGCTTGAAATTGCATTAGCATGGTGATTACATTTGAAAAGCAGAATGACACAGGCCTTAAGTAGCTGTGGCACCGGGTGGAGTTTTTGGGTTGTGTTTTGCACGCCACAGGCTTTTCAAAAAAACAAAAAAATATCCACCTTCTTCCCAGCAGCAGCATAAGGAAAGGGAGATGCACTGTGATGTAAGGGAGAGGGGGAACTCCACTTCTGATGGTGGGGTAGGATGGTGGGGTGGCCTTTGACATCGAATGTAAGGGGAGGGGATGCGCTGGACATATAATATTACAGATATAACCGGCCCTTTTGAGGGCAACCATAATGCTGATGCGGACCACGATGAAATTGAGTTTGACACCCCTGGTATAAAGAGATAGGAGAGGTATTGGTAACTGACAAGGGACCATTCAGCGCCCTGAAGCGACGGCGGGTGCCAGAAAGTCACCGCCGATCCAGGACTCATTCATTTTGATGAATGTGAGTCTGTCCACGGAGTCTGTGGACAGACGGGTCCTCTTGTCCGTGACCACCCCACCTGCCGCGCTGAATGTCCGCTCAGATAGTACGCTGGAGGGGGGGCAAGACAATAACTCCAGCGCATACTGAGCGAGCTCGCGGCAGGTGTCCAATCTGGCAACCCAGTACTCCATGGGGTCGTCGGTGCTCATACTGTCAGAAGCACTGACGGACCCCATGTAGTCTGCCACCATGTGGGCCAGCCGCTGGTGGTGATGGCTGCTGCTGCTGCTGCTGCTGCTGGTACTGGGTCGCTCAGTTTGCATGAACATCCTCATCTCACCCATTAGGTCCCCTGCTCGGCTGCTGATGTTGCTGCTGGGTGCAGCCACCTGCTGGGTGAGATGAGGGGGGACAACTGGAGGCCGGGGACTTGCCTGCTCCAAACGGCTGACTAGGCATGCCTGCAGTTCCTCCATCCGGGGCTGCCTCCGTCTGGCTGGGAGGAACTGCTCCAGTTTCCCCTAAATCTGGGATCTACAAGGGTGGCCAGCCAAAACTCGTCCCTCTCCTTGATGGCTTTAACCCGGGGGTCCCTCCTGAGGCATCTCAGCATGTGGGCAGCCATGGGGAAGAGCACAGCCCGCTGTGACTCCTCATGGCTGCCTGGGTCCATGACGTCCGCTTCCTCGTCATGGAGGCGCTGCTGTTCGCGGTCAGTCATGCCAAACCCCCGGACTATCGGTGCCCCCAACACCGGCTCTCCCTCCTGACCAGGCCCTGACTCCAGGACGCCACCAGTCACCTCCTGATCATCATCATGATCCTCCTCCTCCTCCTCGTCCTGGGCCTGGTCTTGGTGGAGCAGTGTTGCCTCCTCCTGCTCCACCAAGGCACTCTCCCCAGCTCCGAGCAGGCGATCTAGTGCCCTGTCCAGCAGGAACACTATAGGGAGCACGTCGTTGAGGCCGACATGCTCCCTGCTCACCATCTTGGTCGCCTGCTCAAAAGGGGCCAACACATGGCAGACCTGGTGTATCTGCCCCCACTCCAGACTGGTGATGTACGGGAGTGTGTGTTGTGATGGCCCGCCAGTGCCTTGCTCCAGCAGGTACTCCTTCACCGCCCTTCGCTGCTCCCACAACCTCTCCAGCATGTAGAGGCTGGAGTTCCACCGCGTCACACTGTCCACAATCAGCCTGTGAAGGGGCAGGCTGTTGTCCCGCTGCAACTTTGACAGGGACGCGGTAGCGGTTGGGGAGCGCCTGAAGTGGCTGGCAATCCTGCGTACCCTTAGCACTATGTCACTCAACCCGGGATAGGTGCGCAGGAACTTCTGCACCACTAGGTTGAGGACATGTGCCAGACAGGGCACGTGTGTCAGACTGCCAGCCTGGAGGGCGGAGAGGAGGTTGCTGCCATTGTCACAGACAACCAGACCTGCTTGGAGCCTTCGGGGTGTCAGCCACTTCTGGACCTGAGCCTGAAGTGCGCTCAGCACTTCTCGTCCAGTGTGTCTCCGTTCCCCTAAACTAACAAGCTGGAGCACGGCCTGACAGCGCACGTGCCCCACACTTGAATAGCTACGGGGGCGCTTGCTGGGAGGCTCAGCAGCTGCGGAGACAGTGGCTTGAGGGAGACCAGCACTTCTCCCCTGGACACCCCGGGGCGGCACCACAAAATCAGATGCCGCCAATCCCTCCCCGGCGCCTCGGAGGGAAACCCAATGGGCCGTGAAGCTTATGTAGCGCCCCTGCCCATGCCTGCTGGTCCAGCCATCCATTGTCAGATGCACCCTGTTGCTGACAGCATGATCCAGCGACAGGGTTACATTCTGCACAATGTGCTGGTGTAGGGCAGGGACACCAGTCCTGGCAAAGAAATGGCGGCTGGGGACACGCCATTGGGGTTGGGCCTGCTCCAACATCTGCCTGAAGGGGTTGCAGTCCACTATGTTAAAGGGAAGCAGATGTTGGGCAATAACCCTTGCCAGGAGCCCATTGAGGGAACGCACACGTCGGTCTGAAGGGGGGAAGGGAGTGTTGCGTTCAAAGGCGTCAGAAAGAGACGCCTGGCGCCGGACGGCAGTGCGGGACACCGAAGAGGAGGGTGATGATGTGGAGGTCTGGCTGTCGGTAGCAGTACCTCTACTAGAGGGAGCGGGGGGGCATGACCTGCTGGTAGCCGATGAAGCTGTGGCAGGGGCTGCTGTACCCTGCACACTTGTGGTGGTGGCGCTGCTACCACCAGCACGCTTCATCTGGTCATGCTCCTGCCAGTGATTAATCCGCAGGTGCTGGTTGAGTGCCGTGGTACCCACCCGAGCCAAACACTTCCCTCTCTTCACCTTGGCACGACAGAGCTGGCAGATGGCTACTGTCGGGTTATCTGCTACCAAGGTGAAGTAGGCCCAGAGAGGTGACTTCAGCGTCGCCCTCCTGTCAGATGGGGTGACGCTGACTTCCACCTGCTGGGACTCGGTGCGCACAGGTGGAGCTGCCTGCTGCTGCTGCTGCTGCTGCTGCTGCTGCTGACACCTCCTGCTGCCATCACCAGTGGAGACCCTGACGTTGGTCTCCCTGGTGACCTGGCGCACCGTTTCCCCAGGGTGCCTACCTTCCTCGTCGTCACTGATGCTGTGAACCGACGAGGCAGGTGGCACCCATGTTGGGTCACCCTCCTCTTCGCCCCCAGATATGTCAGACCCAGGGCTGACATGTGGTGGTCTGAAGGAGACATCTGACATGGAGCCGCTAGCCTGGCTCCGATGTCCCCTCACAGACGCATGGGTCTGACTAGGTGCTGGTGTTTCCTGCAGAAAACCACCAGCACCACCATGAAGGGAGGTCTCTGGGCTACTGACAGCCAGTACCCCATCCTCCTCCTCCTCCATTAACCCTTCAAAAAGGTCCTGACCATCAGCACATAAATCAATGTCTGCATGATCGAGGGCCTCCCCCAAGATATCCATGTCACTTTCACCATCAAACAGCATGAGGCTGGACTCGCTGGGGCTGGGTACTAAAGGCACCGGTGTACTGATGGTGGTGGTGCTACTTGGTGATGACTGAGTGGCACTGCTGTGCCCCATGTACTCCACCACTGCTGGAGCCTGTGAAGGCAATATCGGGCGGCTGCCCGAAGTAAAAAACTCCCGGATGAGGCGGACTCCCCTTCCACCCGATCCTCTACCAGTAGTAGGGGCGCGAGAGGTACCCCGTGCTGGCAGCGACCCAGCACTGGGAGTAACTCCCCTACCCCTGCTGCCACGACCACGGATGCTGCTCATGCTGATATGGGGGGGTGGGTAAACTTTATTGGGGGGGGGGGTAAATGTGATAATAGAAAAAACAGGCGCGCAGACAAACAACTAGTAGCTATGCCACTAAACAACAATTAAACGAAAGGTAAATTTTTTTAAATTTTTTTTTTTTTTTTAAACTAACTAACTGACTGACAGACAACAGACAAAAACTGACTGGGCAACGAATAAGAGCAATAAAGAAACTAATATAGATAGAACAGTGACTCTGCTAACACAGCAGAGCCAGAGATCTGAATAAACTAAAAATAACTTTTTTTTTTTTTTTTTTTTTTATAAAACAGATAACTATCTAACTAAATAAACACACTAAACTAAGCTAGCTAGCTTACAGAGGTGTACAAGTACACTCAAACCTATCTATCTAACACTAAATGAAACTGGAACACAAACACACAAATAGTAGCTTTAAAAAAAGCTGTTTGGTCTCTTCTTGCTTTTAAAAAAGCAGTTTAGAAATATAAGCACTAGCAGCTGCTAATACTCAAATGAACTGAACACTGAACAGGAGCACAGAACTGAAAGGCACTGCAATGCTGATGCAATATAACACAGAGCACAGAAACACTTCTCCCTCTATATCCACCTTGTGAATCTGCAATGAGCACATGCTGGCACTTAGTTTATATAATGGTCGTGAGGCAGCTTCCTATTGGTTGATGTGGAGGTTGCTAACCTCTGACACCTGTGGAAATGGAACTCTGATTGGCTGTGATGTGAATGAAGGGCGGGGAAAAAAATCGCGCGATATTGCTATTGCCGAATATTCGCATTGCGAATATTCGGCAGCATAAAAGGATCACATGCGCTACTCGGCCCAGGGTCCCTCTAATCATACCACCATTGCTTTTACACGTCGATGGAGATCACTAGCATGTGATCTGTGTTAAAAAAAATTTGAGAAAAATCCGAATATTCGACATTGCGAATATTCGGCACAATATTCGAGATATTGCGCGATTTCTCGAATATGCAATATTCGAGCCGAATATTCGCAATTCGAATATTCGTGAGCAACACTAGTAGTTACACACATTTTATTGGAAACACGTACGTCCATTCTACGAAATTGGAAATCTAAAAACACTGTGAATATTTCTGATATAATAACAGAGGTCCACAGGAATTTCACTTTTGAAAAACTTATAGCAATTAACTCCTTGACGACAAGACAGTTTGACCAGTGTTGGTCCATATGGCCCCAAAACTGATAAAGTTCTCATATATTTGTTCCATTGACTTTTCTGTTTTCAATGCATTTATTCATATTTTGTCCTGTACTAGACTATGTTTCACGTACTATTTGTATACTGTGCATTCCCCCATTACCCTGTGCTTTTACATTTCCCCTTTTTCTTTTCTGTTCCCCTTGAAAACTTCTATAATAAAAACTATTGATTGAAAAAAAAAATTGTTATTAGGCGCCCCTGTTAAACAGGGGCAGAAAAATTGGGCCTTGGGCACAACACAACACTGCAACCCCTCACAATAACCCCAATTGGAGCGCAACAAGGAGCAACGTGCAAAGTATTGCATCAAAAATTGTTATTAGGTGCCCCTGTTAAACAGGGACAGAAAAATTGGGCCTTGGGCACAACACAACACTGCAACCCCTCACAATAACTCCAATTGGAGCGCAACAAGGAGCCACGTGCAAAGTATTACATCAAAAATTGTTATTAGGCGCCCCTGTTAAACAGGGGCAGAAAAATTGGGCCTTGGGCACAACACAACACTGCAACCCCTCACAATAACCCCAATTGGAGCGCAACAAGGAGCAACGTGCAAAGTATTGCATCAAAAATTGTTATTAGGTGCCCCTGTTAAACAGGGACAGAAAAATTGGGCCTTGGGCACAACACAACACTGCAACCCCTCACAATAACTCCAATTGGAGCGCAACAAGGAGCCACGTGCAAAGTATTACATCAAAAATTGTTATTAGGCGCCCCTGTTAAACAGGGGCTGAAAAATTGTGCCTTAGGCACTGGTGGCGAAGCCCAGAAACACAACATTTCTTACTAGCTATCAGCAAGAAAAGTGAGGAGAAGAAGGATATTCCATCAGCAGCATAAGAGGACAGTCACTCAGCATCAGCAGTCTAAAAGGGATCCGACATTTAAAAAAAAAGATATTATTCATTAATATCAGCATCAGGTGCTTGGTAGCTGGTGTTGATCCAAGCCTGATTCATTTTGATGAAGGTCAGTCGATCAACAGAGCCGGTGGAGAGGCGCACCCTGTGATCAGTCACAAAGCCTCCAGCAGCACTGAATGTCTGTTCTGAAAGAACACTGGATGCAGGGCAAGCCAGTACCTGCCCAAGAACCGCTGCACCACCAAATTGAGGACATGCGCAAAACAGGGCACGTGGGTGAGATTTCCCTGTCGCAGGGCAGAGAGGAGGTTGGTGCCATTATCGCTGACCACCATTCCAGGCTTCAGCTGGCGTGGCGTCAACCACCTCTCAGCCTGACCCTGCAGAGCTGACAAAACCTCTTCCCCAGTGTGGCTCCTGTCTCCCAAGCACACCAGCTCTAGCACTGCATGGCATCTCTTGGCCTGCATTCCTGCGTATCCCCTCGTACGTCTACGGAGCACGGCTGGTTCGGAGAAAACATCCCCACAGGAAGAGGCCACAGAGGAAGAAGAAGAGGAGGGGGTGGAGGAAAGAGGTGTGTCACAAGCAGTAGTATTGTTTTGGAGGCGTGGTGGCGGAACAACCTCCAAAACATCTGGACCTTACCATGAGTCAGTGGTAATATGCACCTTACCACTGACCGCCCTGTCCAGCGAGGCATGGACATTGCCTTCCACATGCCGGTAGAGAGCCGGAATAGACTTCCGTGAGAATAAGTGGCGTTTTGGTACTTGCCACTGAGGTACTGCACATTGCACAAATTCACGGAAGGGGGCAGAATCTACCAACTGAAAAGGTAGCAGTTGAAGTGCTAGCAATTTCGCTAAGCTAGCATTCAACTGCTGGGCATGTGGATGGCTGGGATTGTACTTCTTTCGGCGCTGCAGCAGCTGGGGCAGGGAAATTTGCCTGGTACTATCAGTAGATTTACCGCTACTACTAGCTTGTGACACACCTATTTCTACAACTTCACTGCAGGCTTCAGAGAGGACTGGGGGTCTACTGGGGTTGGAGGTCCCAGAAGGGCAAGGGGGGGTACGCTTTTGTCTTTGGTGTGGGTCTTTCTGGTGTGCTTGCCAACGAGCTGCATGGCAGGTCAACATATGTCTGGACAAGCATGTGGTACCCAGGCGGTTGATGTTTTGGCCACGCGAGATACGCTTGCGACATAAGTTGCAAATAGCAAAGGTACGATCTTGTGGACATGTTATAAAAAAGGCCCACACCAAAGATCTTTTGCTGTACCGGTCAGACACAGCAGCACCATGCACAAGCGCCGTAGATGTGCGCTGTAATGCAGTGGGTGTGACCTTAAGCTGACCCCTGGAGGGCATCCTGCCTCTTTGGAGATGTGCCTGTGCCTCGTCCTCCTCCTCCTCCTCCTCCTCCTCCTCCTCTCTCCTATCAGGCACTCAGGTAGAGTCAGTGACCTCATCATCCCCTCCCTCCTCATCACTGTCAACAACCTGGCAGTATGCTCCAGCTGGGGGAACATCATCACTGAAAAATTGCTGTCCCTCTCGGACACCCCTGGCCCTGGGCTCACATCAATGCCTTCCTCTATCAGTGTTCCGTCATCGAAGTCTTCAAAAAGCTGCGCATCTTCCTGCAACATGTACCCAACACTGTGTTGAAAGAGTTCGGGGGACTCCTCAGGAGGACATGGTGGTACTAGGGAAGTATTGTGTGAAGCCATTGTGCAGAGGGAAGAGGACGCCTTGGCAGCTGCTTTGCCAGATGAACTTTGATCAGTCTGTGCGAGAGAGGATGAGGAGGATGAGGACGGCTTGGTCATCCACTCTACTAATTTCTCTGCATGTTGAGGCTCAACACGGCCAGCTCCCGAAAAGAAGGACGAGTGGCCACGGCCACGGCCACGTGCTGAAGAGGATGCACCACATACACTACCAGTGTTACCACTACATGCAGAGCCTGCTTGCCCTCATGACTCTCTGCCTCTCTTTGTTGTCCTTCCAGACATATTTATGCGCTCAGGTGGTATATAACAGCACACGTCCAGTGACACTAATTGCGCTCAGGTGGTATATAAAAGCACACGTACAGTGACACTAACTGCGCTCAGGTGGTATATAAAAGCACACGTACAGTGACACTAACTGCGCTCAGGTGGTATATAAAAGCACACGTACAGTGACACTAACTGCGCTCAGGTGGTATATAAAAGCACACGTACAGTGACACTAACTGCGCTCAGGTGGTATATAACAGCACACGTCCAGTGACACTAACTGCGCTCAGGTGGTATATAAAAGCACATGTACAGTGACACTAACTGCGCTCAGGTGGTATATAAAAGCACACGTACAGTGACACTAACTGCGCTCAGGTGGTATATAAAAGCACACGTACAGTGACACTAACTGCGCTCAGGTGGTATATAAAAGCACATGTACAGTGACACTAACTGCGCTCAGGTGGTATATAAAAGCACACGTACAGTGACACTAACTGCGCTCAGGTGGTATATAAAAGCACACGTCCAGTGACACTAACTGCGCTCAGGTGGTATATAAAAGCACACGTACAGTGACACTAACTGCGCTCAGGTGGTATATAAAAGCACACGTACAGTGACACTAACTGCGCTCAGGTGGTATATAAAAGCACACGTACAGTGACACTAACTGCGCTCAGGTGGTATATAAAAGCACACGTACAGTGACACTAACTGCGCTCAGGTGGTATATAAAAGCACACGTACAGTGACACTAACTGCGCTCAGGTGGTATATAAAAGCACATGTACAGTGACATTAACTGCGCTCAGGTGGTATATAAAAGCACACGTCCAGTGACACTAACTGCGCTCAGGTGGTATATAAAAGCACACGTACAGTGACACTAACTGCGCTCAGGTGGTATATAAAAGCACACGTACAGTGACACTAACTGCGCTCAGGTGGTATATAAAAGCACACGTACAGTGACACTAACTGCGCTCAGGTGGTATATAAAAGCACACGTACAGTGACACTAACTGCGCTCAGGTGGTATATAAAAGCACACGTACAGTGACACTAACTGCGCTCAGGTGGTATATAAAAGCACACGTACAGTGACACTAACTGCGCTCAGGTGGTATATAACAGCACACGTCCAGTGACACTAACTGCGCTCAGGTGGTATGTAACAGCACACGTGCGTTGACCCCAAATGCGCT
Source organism: Rana kukunoris (assembly GCA_029574335.1). Classification (NCBI taxonomy): domain Eukaryota; kingdom Metazoa; phylum Chordata; class Amphibia; order Anura; family Ranidae; genus Rana; species Rana kukunoris. The sequence continues at coordinate 58,711 of JAJQKJ010000222.1, forward strand.
CAGGTGATATGTAACAGCACACGTGCGGTGACACCAAATGCGCTAAGGTGGTATTAAACAGCACACGCACAGTCAGAGCGACTGCGTTTCTGTGCAATTCAATAGCCCACTTGCATTAACAGCAACTGCCTTTCTGTGCAAATAAATAGCACACGTGCAGTAACAGTTAATGCGTCTATGTGCAATTAACTAGCACACGTTGACTAACACGTTAGAGCATCAAGCACAATCTCCTGCCTGACAGATACTAATAGCAGAACTAGCTAAGCTATACAGTTTATAAATATATTGACAACTCCTAGGGATGTCAATATATTCTATACAAACTGTACATTTAACTATACTAACTAGTAGCCTCCCTGATCTATCTATCTATCTATCTATCTATCTATCTATCTATCTATCTATCTATGTGAAAAGACACTGGGCCAGATTCAGGTATCGTCAGCGCATAATTTCGCTTGGCGCATCAGTCGCGCCTATTGATTTCCCCTGCAAATATGCAAATGAGGGAGATTTCCCGATTCGCGAACGGATTAGCACCATACGCTGGCTACATGTGCCGCGCGTATCTCGTCCGTCCGGCGCAAAGTTATTTCTACTAATAGCTGCTTTATCTTTACTCGGCCACAGGTCAGCAGGAGAGCAGCTACAGCAGCAGTGTTACCGACGAAACTAGCAAGCTGAACAACCACACTTGCAAGGACAACACCTCTGTGTGCCACCATGCCAGGGGCAATCGTGGTCCTAGCACTAGTACTGGTTTCCCCGGAACGAAGGAGGCGGGCACGTGAGAGGATATACCGCACGCGCATGAGCCTCTTTGGCATGGGGGATGAGGAGGTGTATCGCCTCTTCAGATTCAGCCCTGATGCAATACTTGAACTAACCACAACCCTGCAGGGTGACATCACCAGCAAGACACACCGCTCACAAGCAGTGCAGCCACTGGTGAAGGTACTGGCAACACTCCATTTCCTTGCAAGTGGATCATTCCAGCGTACAAGTGGAGTGGTGGCTGGGATGTCACAGTCCACCATAAGCAGATGTGTGCACCAGGTTGTCCCTGCAATCCTCAGACGCATGTCCAACCAGTTCATCAGACCCACCACTGAGGAACTGCGGCTGAAGGCAATGACAGATTTCTACAGCATAGCCAGATTCCCACGCACCATCGGGGCCATTGATTGCACACATGTGGCACTTCAGCCTCCCAGTGCCACAGAGCACATATACCGCAATCGGAAGCATTGGCATTCCATCAACGTACAGGTGATAGCCGATGCCCAACGCCTCATATGGCACGTCCGTGCCAAACACCCCGGATCCAGCCATGACAGCTTCATATACCGTCAGAGCCCCATCCCAGCAGAATTCGAGCAGAACATGTATGGGGACAGCTGGCTGGTTGGTGAGTGACATGGGAGTCAGGCATGTCTATCCCCTCCCGTGATGCACATCAGAAGTGGCACATGCATGACTAATATCCTCCTGTCTTTTCCCTTACAGGTGACTCTGCATATGCACTGGGACCCCATCTAATGACTCCTTTCCGGAACCCCCAAACCAGAGGAGAGAGAAAATACAATGAAGCCCACATCAAAACCCGTGCAGTGGTGGAGCAAACATTTGGGCTCCTGAAGTCCCGTTTCCGCTGCCTGGATAAGTCCGGGGGTACCCTATTGTATTCCCCTACCTTTGTGTGTCAGATCATCGGTGCATGTTGCATTCTGCACAACTTTGCTATGAGAAAAGGCCTGCAGATTGACATGCGTGATGACCTGACCCCCGACCCACACAGTCCCCACCTGCCAGAGGAGACCCAGTCTGCTGATGGAAGAGCAGTCAGGAGGGGCCTCGCCGTAGGCATCTTTGGACACTAAACCAAAACATTAATCACACAGACAATGCACGCATGTACACCACTGATGTCCCTAGATCACACACACCACATCCACATCGCATTGGATTAGCCCAAGTCCAGCATGTAGGACTTGGGAGCAGCAACGCCAGCGTCAAGGCCCCAATGATGTCACTGTCCATTCATACACCTTTCACACGTCATTCATACAGCCGTGGGGTTAACTTCACCACCACGGCCAAGGGTGACACCCCTTACTGTCAGGTGGCGTACACACGAGGGGATATGTCCGCTGAAAACGGTCCGATGGACCGTTTCAGCAGACATCTCCGCTCGTGTGTATGGGCTAGCGGACAGATTTCTCCACCCGACAGATTTCAAAGCAAGCTTTGAAATCTATCCGGTGGAATCTGTCCGCCCGACATGTCTGCTGGTTAGTACACTTACCAGCAGACATGTCGGCCCCCACCGCCGCCGCGCCGCTGCCGAATGGATTCGGCGCATGCGCGGAAGTGTTTTACTTCCTGGTGCGTTGACGTGGCGGTGGCGCGGCGGCGTCAACGTCACCGCCGCGTCACCGCGCCGTCCGGCGGCGGGGAATTTGATCCGATGGTGTGTACACGCCATCGGATCAAACTCCCGATCGGACATATCCGATGGAAATGGTCCGCGGACCGTTTTCATCGGATATGTCCGATCGTCTGTACGCCGCCTCAGGAGTGCCACCTCCTCACATTCACACACCATTCACACTGTCCCCTGCACTCCTGACCGTGTGCAGTAAAAAAAAAATATATATATCTCATAACATGAGAACAAAAATAAACAAAAACTCATAACCTGAGTATAAAATAAATATTCAAAAATAAACAAAAACTCATAACCTGAGTATAAAATAAATATTCAAAAATAAACAAAAACTCATAACCTGAGTATAAAATAAATATTCAAAAATAAACAAAAACTCATAACCTGAGTATAAAAAATAAAAATTAGAAACCAAAAAAAAAAAAAACCCTCATCTGGGATGATGGGGGCTCCTCCTTGGGGGCACTCTCGGGCTCCTCAGCTGCCTGGAGGGAGTGGGTGGTGGTGGGGGTGGGGGGGCATCTGGAGGAGGCTGATCCCCAGGTGGGCCACTCCTGGGAGCTGTTGGCTGCCTGCCCTCCAAGGCCACGGCAATATGGCTGAGAAACAGGTTTGTCTGGGCCTGCATCCTCAGCTGGCGGGTGATCTGATGCCGCTGGTCACGTTGCCGCTGCCTCCCCTCTTCCCGGATGGCAGCTGTGTTGGCGTTCACGGCTGCTGTCAGGTGCCGTACATCAGCCTGCACCTCCCCCAGGCTGGTGACAACGTCCTGCACACGACTGGGCAGCTGTGACATGGAGCCCAGGCTGTCAGCGACCCGGTCTAAGTGGCCAGCAATCTCCCCCATCTTCTGGGTCTGCCTTGCGTGGTCCAACACTACCTGGTCCTGGACCATATCTGACACCCCCCTGGTCTTCCGGGTCGCCTTCCTGGGGGCAGGAGAAGGTTGTCCCCGTGGGGATGGACTCGCCCTTGAGGGGCTACCTAGGATGGGGGAGGGGATGACAGAGGGCCCTGCAGAGGAGGACTCCTCCAACAATAAAATAAAGTCCTGCTCTGGGACAGGCTCCTCCTCAAGCACCTCTGCTGAAGTGGTGTGGGCACTCTCCTCCTCCACCTCAGTGTCTCCAGCACCCAGGGCCTCGTCATCAGTGTTGAGCAGAATACGCCATATTCGCTTTCGCAATATTTCGCGAATATATAGGAGAATATTCGAGAAATATTCGTAAATTTCGAATATTCGTGATATTTCATCCAAAAAAAAAATTGCGAAATTTCGCTAACGTGAAATTTCGCAAATGCGAAATTTATTGCGAAATTCTCGACCGCGCATGCGCGCGGACAACACGCGGTCGCGAAAACGGCGATCATTTCCTGGATTCTTTGCCAGTGTATATTCGGATTGCTATTTAGTGCTGCCCTGCGAATCTACTGCTGCCCTGCGAAGCGAAGATGGTGGGGAGTAACTTTTCATCCAGTGAGGAAAAACTGCTGATTACTGTAAGTAATTTCACCACTTGTTATTTCATTATCTTTAACTGCATTTTAGACTAGTTAAAAAGTTAGGATGCAAGATCAGATATTAGTATTTCCCAAACAGTGTGTTTCCAGCGGTTGCAAAACTACAACTCCCAGCATGCCCAGGGTTGCCACCTTTTGTTCATTTCAAACCCGAACACTTCAGCGTCGCACAGCAATTTTTTGTCTTAGTTTGCATAGATGTCGCTATTAAATAACATTTCTAACCATATGAAATTAATCATAAAAGTTCCTCTTTACATCAGAGTCCACAGACTTCCCCTTTTACATCAGAGTCCACAGACTTCCCCTTTTACATCAGAGTCCACAGAGTTCTCCCTTTACATTACAGTTCACAGAGTTCTCCCTTTACATCAGTGTCCACAGAGTTCTCCCTTTACATCAGAGTCCACAGAGTTCTCCCTTTACATCAGAGTCCACAGAGTTCTCCCTTTACATCAGAGTCCACAGAGTTCTCCCTTTACATCAGAGTCCACAGACTTCCCCTTTTACATCAGGATCCACAGACTTCCCCTTTTAGATCAGTGTCCACAGAGTTCTCCCTTTACATCAGAGTCCACAGAGTTCTCCCTTTACATCAGAGTCCACAGAGTTCTCCCTTTACAACAGAGTCCACAGAGTTCTCCCTTTACATCAGTGTCCACAGAGTTCTCCCTTTACATCAGTGTCCACAGAGTTCTCCCTTTACATCAGAGTCCACACAGTTCTCCCTTTACATCAGAGTCCACAGAGTTCTACCTTTTACATTAGAGTCCACAGAGTTCTACCTTTTACATTAGAGTCCACAGAGTTCCCCTTTTACATTAGAGTCCACAGAGTTCCCCTTTTACATTAGAGTCCACAGAGTTCTCCCTTAACATTAGAGTCCACAGAGTTCCCCTTTTAAATTAGAGTCCACTGAGTTCCCCTTTTACATTAGAGTCCACAGAGTTCTCCCTTAACATCAGAGTCCACAGAGTTCTCCCTTAACATCACAGTCCACAGAGTTCTACCTTAACATCAGAGTCCACAGAGTTTTCCCTTTACATCAGAGTCCACAGAGTTCTCCCTTTTACATCAGAGTCCACAGAGTTCTCCCTTTTCATCAAAAAGTGAAAAGAAACAAACATATTATTTTTCATATGTAAAGATAGGGATTAAAAAAAAAAAATCTATTGTACAGGGCCAGTGTAAGGCTCAAAAAATTATTATAGTGGTCAGATGAATAGCAACTCATTTCTCCCCTATACGTCTATCCTGTGATGTTACTCATATATACATAATTATGCAAATGATAATGGCTGCTATATTTATTCCAAAAAGCTGGTGACCAAAATGGCAACATATAAAATCTGTCATGTTACCACTGTCAGTGATTAATAAGGCGAGAATGCTTCCAATTATTGAATACCATACATTTACGTCATATATCCATAAGGGTTTAAACAAAAGTATTATAATATACTTTGTTCTTCATCTTGCAGAGGTTCCTGCAACATGGTTACGACCTAATGAGGTGCCAGCAGGATAAACAAAAAATCGTCCAGTCCGTATTGGAGGAATTACATGAGTTTCATGGCGGGTCACATGACCACATGGCCATTCTCAAAAAATGGTCAGACTTGAAGAGGCGCCACATGGACCGGGTCACACAGATCCGCGATGAATTTCATCCAGGTAAGTTATTGGTGACAGTCATGTAAGGTGATATGTAATTAACCTTAGGGCAGATGTTGTTAACCCAGACGCCATGTTGTGGTAACATATATCACCACCGAAGGTATTCATAGTACTGTTGAAAAAAGACATTATTCCATCAAGTTAAACCATGGAATTAAAGTGGTGGTGTGGTGGGTTTCAAGGGGAAAGGGTGGTATTTTATAACTCAATTACCACTAAATTCCTGTGCTAGGCGTGGGGTTATCATAGTAATCACGTGTACTCCATCAGGCCCTTTTTTTAACATGAGATCTTCAGAATAATACAAAGGAAACACAAACAGCTAATTTTACCATGGTGGCAGCCCAGCTCACACTCAGTCCCCTGTAGTGCCAGCAAGACCCTTTAGTATAACATTATCCCATTGGTTAACTGTCTATATAAATAAATGTGTATTCATATACAATACAGCAGAGTACACAGAATGTGCATATGTTATTAGAAATCATTTTTACATATATAAACATTGTGTTATTATAGGATCTCCTCTACCATCTGTGCGCCCCAAGCGCACAAGGCGACAGGCCGCAGAGGAGGAGGAGGAAGAAGAGGAGGATGAAGAGGAGGATGCAGAGGAGGAGAGGGATAAGGAGCAGCCAGGGCCCTCCGACTTACCACCCCCAGCTCCTGAGGAGCTGCAACTTCCCCCCACCCAACCTCCTGGTGAATGCCATGATGCAGAAGAGGAGCAGGAGGATGACACAGCGCCTGTGATGACCATCAGTCAGGAGGGTAAATATGTGCACAACGATTAATGACATTTCAACAATAAGATGTAGATATAAAAAAGTACAGTATTTAATCCTAATTTTTTTTTTTCTTATATCCTAACAGTTTTGAAAGAGATTCAGGAGAAATCCTATGTCATGGAGAGGACCAATCAAAAAGTCCTGTCCAATCGGCGCAAAATAAAAAAATTGGACCTCGAGAATGAACAGCTGTTACAACAGCAGAGAAAAAATTTCAAGGAGCTGGCTGAGATTTACAAGCGCTTGAAAAAATCCATGTAAATATTTATATTTTTGGTTATTAAACCTGTTATTCTTTTCAAATGTTTCCTTTCTTATTGAGATTCTTAGGTCTTTCAACACATCTAACTTCACATCTAACACATCAACATCAACACATCTAACTTCATAATAACCTAAAAACATTTCATACTATTATTTTATTTAACACAAATCTAATAAAAAACAAAATACACGGACACAGACACTACTAACACAAACTAAACTGTTGAAAAATTACTATAACAAAAGCTACAATATATACATATATACATATATATATATATATATATATATATATATATATATATATATAGATATAGATATAGAGAGAGAGCGAGAAAGAGAAAGAGAGTGCTGATTTGCTCTTGCAGATAGGCTAAAAGTTGCAGTAAAAAGGCCACAAACCAGGGTTTAACATAACGTTCAGTCATTTAGTCACACTTGCTGTTTGTTACGATCCGGTCTGGTAGCTTTTAGCGGATGCTGTTTGTGGATCCGCTGTGACAGAGAGGTCATGAAGCATTACTCAGCATGAAGGCAGCAGCAGTAGTATTCAAATATAAAGTAATTATCACACACACAACATTTACAAGCAGTAGTGGTAATAGTACTAGACAGCATCTAAACACTTGGGCAAGACTTGACAGCAGCAGTAGTGGTAATTGCAGCATATAGTGCCAAAGAACTTGTCACATAGGTATCTGAGCACTGGCAGCAGCAGTATAGTAGTAACAGTACACAATAAAGTGTTTTATCACTTGTGGAAGAGGTGGCAGCAGCACAGCAGCAGCATTGGTAATTGCAGCATATAGTGCCAAAGAACTTGTCACATAGGTATCTGAGCACTGGCAGCAGCAGTATAGTAGTAACAGTACACAATAAAGTGTTGTATCACTTGTGGAAGAGGTGGCAGCAGCACAGCAGCAGCATTTGAAATTGTAGCATATAGTGTCAAAGAACTTGTCACATAGGTATCTGAGCACTGGCAGCAGCAGTATAGTAGTAACAGTACACAATAAAGTGTTGTATCACTTGTGGAAGAGGTGGCAGCAGCACAGCAGCAGCATTTGAAATTGTAGCATATAGTGTCAAAGAACTTGTCACATAGGTATCTGAGCACTGGCAGCAGCAGTATAGTAGTAACAGTACACAATAAAGTGTTGTATCACTTGTGGAAGAGGTGGCAGCAGCACAGCAGCAGCATTTGAAATTGTAGCATATAGTGTCAAAGAACTTGTCACATAGGTATCTGAGCACTGGCAGCAGCAGTCTAGTAGTAACAGTACACAATAAAGTGTTTTATCCCTTGTGGAAGAGGTGGCAGCAGCACAGCAGCAGCATTGGTAATTGCAGCATATAGTGCCAAAGAACTTGTCACATAGGTATCTGAGCACTGGCAGCAGCAGTATAGTAGTAACAGTACACAATAAAGTGTTTTATCACTTGTGGAAGAGGTGGCAGCAGCACAGCAGCAGCATTTGAAATTGTAGCATATAGTGTCAAAGAACTTGTCACATAGGTATCTGAGCACTGGCAGCAGCAGTCTAGTAGTAACAGTACACAATAAAGTGTTTTATCCCTTGTGGAAGAGGTGGCAGCAGCACAGCAGCAGCATTGGTAATTGTAGCATATAGTGCCAAAGAACTTGTCACATAGGTATCTGAGCACTGGCAGCAGCAGTATAGTAGTAACAGTACACAATAAAGTGTTTTATCACTTGTGGAAGAGGTGGCAGCAGCACAGCAGCAGCATTGGTAATTGCAGCATATAGTGCCAAAGAACTTGTCACATAGGTATCTGAGCACTGGCAGCAGCAGTATAGTAGTAACAGTACACAATAAAGTGTTTTATCACTTGTGGAAGAGGTGGCAGCAGCACAGCAGCAGCATTGGTAATTGCAGCATATAGTGCCAAAGAACTTGTCACATAGGTATCTGAGCACTGGCAGCAGCAGTATAGTAGTAACAGTACACAATAAAGTGTTGTATCACTTGTGGAAGAGGTGGCAGCAGCACAGCAGCAGCATTGGTAATTGTAGCATATAGTGCCAAAGAACTTGTCACATAGGTATCTGAGCACTGGCAGCAGCAGTATAGTATTAACAGTACACAATAAAGTGTTGTATCACTTGTGGAAGAGGTGGCAGCAGCACAGCAGCAGCATTGGTAATTGCAGCATATAGTGCCAAAGAACTTGTCACATAGGTATCTGAGCACTGGCAGCAGCAGTATAGTAGTAACAGTACACAATAAAGTGTTGTATCACTTGTGGAAGAGGTGGCAGCAGCACAGCAGCAGCATTTGAAATTGTAGCATATAGTGTCAAAGAACTTGTCACATAGGTATCTGAGCACTGGCAGCAGCAGTATAGTAGTAACAGTACACAATAAAGTGTTGTATCACTTGTGGAAGAGGTGGCAGCAGCACAGCAGCAGCATTTGAAATTGTAGCATATAGTGTCAAAGAACTTGTCACATAGGTATCTGAGCACTGGCAGCAGCAGTCTAGTAGTAACAGTACACAATAAAGTGTTTTATCCCTTGTGGAAGAGGTGGCAGCAGCACAGCAGCAGCATTGGTAATTGTAGCATATAGTGCCAAAGAACTTGTCACATAGGTATCTGAGCACTGGCAGCAGCAGTATAGTATTAACAGTACACAATAAAGTGTTGTATCACTTGTGGAAGAGGTGGCAGCAGCACAGCAGCAGCATTGGTAATTGTAGCATATAGTGCCAAAGAACTTGTCACATAGGTAAGTGAGCACTAGCAGCAGCAGCAGCATAGTAGTACCAGTACACAACTAAGTGTTTTTTTCACTCGTGGTCGTGGAAGAGGTGGCAGCAGCATAGGAGCAGCAGCATTGATAATTGTAGCATATAGTGCCAAAGAACTTCACACATAAGTATCTGAGCACTGGCAGAAGCAGCAGCATAGTAGTACCAGTACACAATTAAGTGTTTTTTTCACTCGTGGTCGTGGAAGAGGTGGCAGCAGGATAGCAGCAGCGTTGATAATTGTAGCATATAGTGCCAAAGAACTTGTCACATAGGTAAGTGAGCACTGGCAGCAGCAGCAGTGTAGTAGTACCAATACACAACTAAGTGTTTTTTTCACTCGTGGTCGTGGAAGAGGTGGCAGCAGCATAGGAGCAGCAGCATTGATAATTGTAGCATATAGTGCCAAAGAACTTGACACATAAGTATATGAGCACTGGCAGCAGCAGCAGTGTAGTAGTACCAGTACACAATTAAGTGTTTTTTTCACTCGTGGTCGTGGAAGAGGTGGCAGCAGGATAGCAGCAGCGTTGATAATTGTAGCATATAGTGCCAAAGAACTTGTCACATAGGTAAGTGAGCACTGGCAGCAGCAGCAGTGTAGTAGTACCAATACACAACTAAGTGTTTTTTTCACTCGTGGTCGTGGAAGAGGTGGCAGCAGCATAGGAGCAGCAGCATTGATAATTGTAGCATATAGTGCCAAAGAACTTGACACATAAGTATATGAGCACTGGCAGCAGCAGCAGTGTAGTAGTACCAGTACACAATTAAGTGTTTTTTTCACTCGTGGTCGTGGAAGAGGTGGCAGCAGGATAGCAGCAGCGTTGATAATTGTAGCATATAGTGCCAAAGAACTTGTCACATAGGTAAGTGAGCACTGGCAGCAGCAGCAGTGTAGTAGTACCAGTACACAACTAAGTGTTTTTTTCACTCGTGGTCGTGGAAGAGGTGGCAGCAGCATAGGAGCAGCAGCATTGATAATTGTAGCATATAGTGCCAAAGAACTTGACACATAAGTATCTGAGCACTGGCAGAAGCAGCAGCATAGTAGTACCAGTACACAACTAAGTGTTTCTTTCACTCGTGGTCGTGGAAGAGGTGGCAGCAGCATAGGAGCAGCAGCATTGATAATTGTAGCATATAGTGCCAAAGAACTTGACACATAAGTATCTGAGCACTGGCAGAAGCAGCAGCATAGTCGTACCAGTACACAATTAAGTGTTTTTTTCACTCGTGGTCGTGGAAGAGGTGGCAGCAGGATAGCAGCAGCGTTGATAATTGTAGCATATAGTGCCAAAGAACTTGTCACATAGGTAAGTGAGCACTGGCAGCAGCAGCAGTGTAGTAGTACCAGTACACAATAAAGTGTTTTTTTCACTCGTGGTCGTGGAAGAGGTGGCAGCAGGATAGCAGCAGCGTTGATAATTGTAGCATATAGTGCCAAAGAACTTGTCACATAAGTATCTGAGCACTGGCAGAAGCAGCAGCATAGTAGTACCAGTACACAATTAAGTGTTTTTTTCACTCGTGGTCGTGGAAGAGGTGGCAGCAGCACCAGCAGTAGTAAGAAAGTGGCAAATCTCACAGACAAAAGGTAACAGCACCAGTATGAGTAATATATCGGTACATAATCACTCAGCCTTTTGGCATTAGCAGTAGGAGCCCATATAGTGCCAAAATTACAAAAGCTTGAAATTGCATTAGCATGGTGATTACATTTGAAAAGCAGAATGACACAGGCCTTAAGTAGCTGTGGCACCGGGTGGAGTTTTTGGGTTGTGTTTTGCACGCCACAGGCTTTTCAAAAAAACAAAAAAATATCCACCTTCTTCCCAGCAGCAGCATAAGGAAAGGGAGATGCACTGTGATGTAAGGGAGAGGGGGAACTCCACTTCTGATGGTGGGGTAGGATGGTGGGGTGGCCTTTGACATCGAATGTAAGGGGAGGGGATGCGCTGGACATATAATATTACAGATATAACCGGCCCTTTTGAGGGCAACCATAATGCTGATGCGGACCACGATGAAATTGAGTTTGACACCCCTGGTATAAAGAGATAGGAGAGGTATTGGTAACTGACAAGGGACCATTCAGCGCCCTGAAGCGACGGCGGGTGCCAGAAAGTCACCGCCGATCCAGGACTCATTCATTTTGATGAATGTGAGTCTGTCCACGGAGTCTGTGGACAGACGGGTCCTCTTGTCCGTGACCACCCCACCTGCCGCGCTGAATGTCCGCTCAGATAGTACGCTGGAGGGGGGGCAAGACAATAACTCCAGCGCATACTGAGCGAGCTCGCGGCAGGTGTCCAATCTGGCAACCCAGTACTCCATGGGGTCGTCGGTGCTCATACTGTCAGAAGCACTGACGGACCCCATGTAGTCTGCCACCATGTGGGCCAGCCGCTGGTGGTGATGGCTGCTGCTGCTGCTGCTGCTGCTGGTACTGGGTCGCTCAGTTTGCATGAACATCCTCATCTCACCCATTAGGTCCCCTGCTCGGCTGCTGATGTTGCTGCTGGGTGCAGCCACCTGCTGGGTGAGATGAGGGGGGACAACTGGAGGCCGGGGACTTGCCTGCTCCAAACGGCTGACTAGGCATGCCTGCAGTTCCTCCATCCGGGGCTGCCTCCGTCTGGCTGGGAGGAACTGCTCCAGTTTCCCCTTAAATCTGGGATCTACAAGGGTGGCCAGCCAAAACTCGTCCCTCTCCTTGATGGCTTTAACCCGGGGGTCCCTCCTGAGGCATCTCAGCATGTGGGCAGCCATGGGGAAGAGCACAGCCCGCTGTGACTCCTCATGGCTGCCTGGGTCCATGACGTCCGCTTCCTCGTCATGGAGGCGCTGCTGTTCGCGGTCAGTCATGCCAAACCCCCGGACTATCGGTGCCCCCAACACCGGCTCTCCCTCCTGACCAGGCCCTGACTCCAGGACGCCACCAGTCACCTCCTGATCATCATCATGATCCTCCTCCTCCTCCTCGTCCTGGGCCTGGTCTTGGTGGAGCAGTGTTGCCTCCTCCTGCTCCACCAAGGCACTCTCCCCAGCTCCGAGCAGGCGATCTAGTGCCCTGTCCAGCAGGAACACTATAGGGAGCACGTCGTTGAGGCCGACATGCTCCCTGCTCACCATCTTGGTCGCCTGCTCAAAAGGGGCCAACACATGGCAGACCTGGTGTATCTGCCCCCACTCCAGACTGGTGATGTACGGGAGTGTGTGTTGTGATGGCCCGCCAGTGCCTTGCTCCAGCAGGTACTCCTTCACCGCCCTTCGCTGCTCCCACAACCTCTCCAGCATGTAGAGGCTGGAGTTCCACCGCGTCACACTGTCCACAATCAGCCTGTGAAGGGGCAGGCTGTTGTCCCGCTGCAACTTTGACAGGGACGCGGTAGCGGTTGGGGAGCGCCTGAAGTGGCTGGCAATCCTGCGTACCCTTAGCACTATGTCACTCAACCCGGGATAGGTGCGCAGGAACTTCTGCACCACTAGGTTGAGGACATGTGCCAGACAGGGCACGTGTGTCAGACTGCCAGCCTGGAGGGCGGAGAGGAGGTTGCTGCCATTGTCACAGACAACCAGACCTGCTTGGAGCCTTCGGGGTGTCAGCCACTTCTGGACCTGAGCCTGAAGTGCGCTCAGCACTTCTCGTCCAGTGTGTCTCCGTTCCCCTAAACTAACAAGCTGGAGCACGGCCTGACAGCGCACGTGCCCCACACTTGAATAGCTACGGGGGCGCTTGCTGGGAGGCTCAGCAGCTGCGGAGACAGTGGCTTGAGGGAGACCAGCACTTCTCCCCTGGACACCCCGGGGCGGCACCACAAAATCAGATGCCGCCAATCCCTCCCCGGCGCCTCGGAGGGAAACCCAATGGGCCGTGAAGCTTATGTAGCGCCCCTGCCCATGCCTGCTGGTCCAGCCATCCATTGTCAGATGCACCCTGTTGCTGACAGCATGATCCAGCGACAGGGTTACATTCTGCACAATGTGCTGGTGTAGGGCAGGGACACCAGTCCTGGCAAAGAAATGGCGGCTGGGGACACGCCATTGGGGTTGGGCCTGCTCCAACATCTGCCTGAAGGGGTTGCAGTCCACTATGTTAAAGGGAAGCAGATGTTGGGCAATAACCCTTGCCAGGAGCCCATTGAGGGAACGCACACGTCGGTCTGAAGGGGGGAAGGGAGTGTTGCGTTCAAAGGCGTCAGAAAGAGACGCCTGGCGCCGGACGGCAGTGCGGGACACCGAAGAGGAGGGTGATGATGTGGAGGTCTGGCTGTCGGTAGCAGTACCTCTACTAGAGGGAGCGGGGGGGCATGACCTGCTGGTAGCCGATGAAGCTGTGGCAGGGGCTGCTGTACCCTGCACACTTGTGGTGGTGGCGCTGCTACCACCAGCACGCTTCATCTGGTCATGCTCCTGCCAGTGATTAATCCGCAGGTGCTGGTTGAGTGCCGTGGTACCCACCCGAGCCAAACACTTCCCTCTCTTCACCTTGGCACGACAGAGCTGGCAGATGGCTACTGTCGGGTTATCTGCTACCAAGGTGAAGTAGGCCCAGAGAGGTGACTTCAGCGTCGCCCTCCTGTCAGATGGGGTGACGCTGACTTCCACCTGCTGGGACTCGGTGCGCACAGGTGGAGCTGCCTGCTGCTGCTGCTGCTGCTGCTGCTGCTGCTGACACCTCCTGCTGCCATCACCAGTGGAGACCCTGACGTTGGTCTCCCTGGTGACCTGGCGCACCGTTTCCCCAGGGTGCCTACCTTCCTCGTCGTCACTGATGCTGTGAACCGACGAGGCAGGTGGCACCCATGTTGGGTCACCCTCCTCTTCGCCCCCAGATATGTCAGACCCAGGGCTGACATGTGGTGGTCTGAAGGAGACATCTGACATGGAGCCGCTAGCCTGGCTCCGATGTCCCCTCACAGACGCATGGGTCTGACTAGGTGCTGGTGTTTCCTGCAGAAAACCACCAGCACCACCATGAAGGGAGGTCTCTGGGCTACTGACAGCCAGTACCCCATCCTCCTCCTCCTCCATTAACCCTTCAAAAAGGTCCTGACCATCAGCACATAAATCAATGTCTGCATGATCGAGGGCCTCCCCCAAGATATCCATGTCACTTTCACCATCAAACAGCATGAGGCTGGACTCGCTGGGGCTGGGTACTAAAGGCACCGGTGTACTGATGGTGGTGGTGCTACTTGGTGATGACTGAGTGGCACTGCTGTGCCCCATGTACTCCACCACTGCTGGAGCCTGTGAAGGCAATATCGGGCGGCTGCCCGAAGTAAAAAACTCCCGGATGAGGCGGACTCCCCTTCCACCCGATCCTCTACCAGTAGTAGGGGCGCGAGAGGTACCCCGTGCTGGCAGCGACCCAGCACTGGGAGTAACTCCCCTACCCCTGCTGCCACGACCACGGATGCTGCTCATGCTGATATGGGGGGGTGGGTAAACTTTATTGGGGGGGGGGGTAAATGTGATAATAGAAAAAACAGGCGCGCAGACAAACAACTAGTAGCTATGCCACTAAACAACAATTAAACGAAAGGTAAATTTTTTTAAATTTTTTTTTTTTTTTAAACTAACTAACTGACTGACAGACAACAGACAAAAACTGACTGGGCAACGAATAAGAGCAATAAAGAAACTAATATAGATAGAACAGTGACTCTGCTAACACAGCAGAGCCAGAGATCTGAATAAACTAAAAATAACTTTTTTTTTTTTTTTTTTTTTTATAAAACAGATAACTATCTAACTAAATAAACACACTAAACTAAGCTAGCTAGCTTACAGAGGTGTACAAGTACACTCAAACCTATCTATCTAACACTAAATGAAACTGGAACACAAACACACAAATAGTAGCTTTAAAAAAAGCTGTTTGGTCTCTTCTTGCTTTTAAAAAAGCAGTTTAGAAATATAAGCACTAGCAGCTGCTAATACTCAAATGAACTGAACACTGAACAGGAGCACAGAACTGAAAGTCACTGCAATGCTGATGCAATATAACACAGAGCACAGAAACACTTCTCCCTCTATATCCACCTTGTGAATCTGCAATGAGCACATGCTGGCACTTAGTTTATATAATGGTCGTGAGGCAGCTTCCTATTGGTTGATGTGGAGGTTGCTAACCTCTGACACCTGTGGAAATGGAACTCTGATTGGCTGTGATGTGAATGAAGGGCGGGGAAAAAAAATCGCGCGATATTGCTATTGCCGAATATTCGCATTGCGAATATTCGGCAGCATAAAAGGATCACATGCGCTACTCGGCCCAGGGTCCCTCTAATCATACCACCATTGCTTTTACACGTCGATGGAGATCACTAGCATGTGATCTGTGTTAAAAAAAATTTGAGAAAAATCCGAATATTCGACATTGCGAATATTCGGCACAATATTCGAGATATTGCGCGATTTCTCGAATATGCAATATTCGAGCCGAATATTCGCAATTCGAATATTCGTGAGCAACACTACTCGTCATCAGCATCCCGTTGGGAGGTTGGGGTGGACTGGCCGGTACGAGATAATGGCCCAGCTCCGTCATCTGTGGATGACACAAAGCAGACACATGTTGGTGGTCCCACACACTTGGCACATGTACCCCCCCCCCCCACATGCAACACACCAAATAGGGGATAAAAAGCACTTACCTGTCCTGGAGCCTTCCTCCATGGAGTCATAGCCAGGGACCCCCTCCAACTGCTCCCTGTCCAGGCAGCGGGCGACCACCTCCTCCTCTGTGGTCAGGCTGACCGGACATGGTGGACCACCACCTGTGCCCCTCTCATGGCTCCTAATGGTGGCCACCTTGCCACGGACCTTGCGCCGCAGATCGTTTATTTTTTTTGAATGTCGCCTGCAGTCCGGGTGGAGTACCCCAGCACATTGACCCTGGCAGCAATGGTCTCCAGGATGCCCTGCTTCCTCTCCCGGCTGGTCTTCCTACTTTTTTTGCCGTGGAGGAAAACATTAAACGTCTCCATAGCCGAGATGACCACAGAGACCTCCTGGCCATTAAAGTTGAGGTTCCTCCTCTCTTTGGGGGTAGCGGGAGCAGCCATGACAGTGCAAAAGTATCTTCCCTGGGGTGGGGGGAAACGGATATACTTTTGCGCCGGAATGGAGTTTCCGCTAGCGCTTTTATACGCGCAACTGAACACATTGCGCTGGCGTTTCCCGTGGAGTGGTGCCGACGGAAGTTGTGAGCATGCGCACAAGGGGGCGAGTGGAGCCTCACTTACTGCGCATGCTCCGTGGATGATGCGCTGAACGTAAACCTCTGCGCTGGGCTCCGCCCATCATTTACATATGATCACACCCACTTCCACTTGCGTCGGGTTACGCCAGCGCATTATCGTTACTCTGGCGCAAGTTTACGCGCAACTGCTATGTGAAGAACAGTACTTGCGCCGAAAGTGTCGGCGGAGTAACGTAAATGAGAAACGTTACTCCAAAGTAAAGAAGCGCCCATCTACCTGAATCTGGCCCACTGTGTCTCTATCTATCTCTCTCTCTCTCTGTCTGTCTGACTGCAAAGCAAGCTGGAACACACTACACGAGGCCGCCCGGGAGGCGGCCTTTTATAGTGTGGGGCGTGTGCTAAAGCCCGGAGCCCTAATTGGCCAAAGCACCCAGGCTTTGGCCAATTAGGTCTCTTCGTTTTTTGGGTGCTGTGATTGGCCAAGCATGCAGGGTCATGGTGCATGCTTGGCCAATCATCAGCGCGCAACGCCGCAGTGAATTATGGGTCATTTGAATTTGGCGCGAACGACCCGATTTGTTCGACTTCGACGAACGATCGAACGGCCAATGTTCGATGCGAACATGTGTTCGCATCGAACACAAAGCTCATCCCTACTCCCCATGTTGAGGGCATGTGGCCTGGTGCGGTTCAGGAGAGGGGGGGCCGCACTCTGCCCCCCCCTCTTTTCTGAGGCCGGCCAGGTTAACGTGCTCAGATAAGGGTCTGGTGTGCATTTTTGGGGGAACTCCACTCCATTTTTTTTTTATTTGGTGTGGAGTTCCCCTTAAAATCCACACCAGACCTGAAGGGTCTGGTATGGATATTTGGGGGGAACCCCACGTCATTTTTTTTTTAAATTGACGGCAGGGTTCCCCTTAATATCCATATCAGACCTGAAGGGCCTGTTAATGGAATTTAGGGGGACCCCACGCTTTTTTTTTATTTTTTATGAATGAATCATCTCTGAATTGCCAGAGCCGACAATTCATTATAGCCGCAAAGCCGGTTTTAAATGACTTTTTTTCTTTCAGAAATGACACTTTGTGCAGGGACAGTTCTATGTACGGGAAACATGCGCTTTTTCACATGCTGACTTTACACCCCCCTAGGTACGAAATTTAAAGTAATATTAGACTTTTATTGTTTCACTTTTAGCATTATTAAATTCACTGCTCCCGAAAAAACAGCAATTTTTTAAAACTTTTTTTTGCATTGATACATGTCCCCTTGGACAGGACCCGGGTCCCCAAACACTTTTTAGGACAATAACTTGCATATTAGCCTTTAAAATTAGCACTTTAGATTTCAAATGTTCGAGTCCCATAGACTTTAACAGGGTTCTAAAGTTCACACGGACATTTGGTGTGTTCGCAAGTTCTGATGCAAGCCCAACAGGGGGGTGTTCAGCTCATCCCTGTTGACATCTTATTGTCTCATTGCCTTTTAACAGAATAGTGAATCAAAAGTGCGTTAACTCATATTCCAGTGAGCACACTGAGAGGTGACAAGAGAATGTAAACCTGAGAAGTATAAAAGTCATCTTTTTGGTGTGTGAATTACAAGAGTTGCTGAACAGAATCATAAATCCTTTGACAAGAAACATTTCACATATGTGTATTTCACCAGTGAATTTAGCTATTTGTGTTTTGTGAAGGCAGATTAAACGTTGGTCTTAAGTCGATACTTTGCTCCTGTTGACCACTAGCAGTGAAGCACTTATGAAGTAATCTTTACATGAGAATGTTAACAAAGTTAAAGAGGAGGTCTGGGAAAAAAACAATTAAAAGCCAGCAGCTATACATACTAAATAGACACTTATCTTTTCTGCTGTCCCTCCATGTCAGCAGTAGGGTTCCCGGCTTCACGCCGGGAACCCTAGTGTGGCTGTGCGAGGCCCCACTCCTCTCTCCTATTAGCCCAGCGGCCAGTGGAGGAGAAGGAGGAGGAGGAGGGAGCCCCATGGTAACTTTGCTGCCGCGTCACGGCCGTGGCCAGACTCCCGGAAGTGGGAGAGGAAACCTGTCAAAGACAGGTATCCTGTCCCCCCGAAAAGGTGCCAACTGTGGCACCGGAGGGGGGGAGGAATGCGTGGGGGTCCCCCCAAATTCAATAACGAGACCCAAAGCACCTTTTTCCCATGTTGATGGGGACAAGGGTCTCATCCCCACAACTCTTGCCCCTGTGGTTGTGGGGGTATGCCGGCAGGGGGCTTATCAGAATCTGGAAGACCCCTTTAACAAAGGGGACCCCAGATCTTGACCCTCCCTGTGTGAAATGGTTATGGGGTACACTGTACCCCTACCAATTCACAAAGGAAGTGAAAATAGTAGTTTTCAGAAAAAAACACACACACCGTAGAACAAATTAATTAAACCAAATAAAAATCCAGCGGTGAAAATAGACGATCGATGCTGCTCCCTGCTCCAACGTTGTCTTGTATCCAGCGCCGGGTGATCTCTCCAGCGACGGGTGATCTCTCCAGCGACGGCTGGTTGGTCCAGCGATGAGAAGATCCATCCATTCAGAGCACAGCTCCGCGAATGACGCGCCTGAGCTTGACGTTTCTTTTATAGGGGAGGCGGGCCACGCATCACATGACCCCATCCCGCTCTGACACACACTGTGCTACGTCACTGGGACAGACCAGACATGCCCCTTCCGTCAGAGGGGGACAGGGTCACGTGACGCGTGGCCCGCCTCCCCTATAAAAGAAACGTTAAGCTCCGGTGCATCATTCGCGGAGCTGTGCTCTGAATGGATGGATCTTCTCATCGCTGGACCAGCCAGCCATCGCTGGAGAGATCACCCGTCGCTGGAGAGATCACCCGGCGCTGGATACAAGACAACGTTGGAGAAGGGAGCAGCATCGATCGTCTATTTTCACCGCTGTATTTTTATTTGGTTTAATTAATAAAGTAATTTGTTCTACGGTGTGTGTGTGTATTTTTTTTCCGAAAACTACTATTTACAATTCCTTCTTGAAATGGTAGGGGTACAGTGTACCCCATTACCATTTCACACAGGGGGGGCAGGATCTGGGGGTCCCCTTTGTTAAAGGGGTCTTCCAGATTCTGATAAGCCCCCTGCCCGCACACCTCCACAACCACCGGGCAAGGGTTATGGGGATGAGACCCTTGTCCCCATCAACATGGGGACAAGGTGCTTTGTGGGGCACCCCAAAGCACCCTCCTAATGTTGAGGGCATGTGGCCTGGTGCTGTTCAGGAGAGGGGGGGCTTCACTCTGTCCCCCCTCATTTCTGCGGCCGGCCAGGTCAACGTGCTCAGATAAGGGCTCTGGTATGGATTTTAGGGGGAACTCCACGCCATTTTTAAAAAAATTTGGGGTGGAGTTCCCCTTAAAGTCCACACCAGACCTAAAGGATTTGGTTATTGAATTTGGGGGGACCCCTGCGCATTTTTTTCCCCGAACTCCGAACCTGGACCCGAACTTTCACCAATTATTCGGGTTCGGGAAAAACCCAAAGTCCGTACCGAACCCGAACTTTACAGTTCGGGATCGCTCAACCCTAATTATGTGCAATTGCATTCCTAGATTGGATTGGCCTCACTTAAGCCAACCATAGAATCTAGGATGGTTCAGCAGGGACTGGCCAAGATTCAATCCATTTATGGGCAGGCTGGTTATACTGACGTTGATCCATCGATCAACGTCAGTACAACCAGCCTGGAGGATTTTGTGCATATTATTACTGCCGGTGTCTATAGCTATCAGAAGTAATTGTTGTGTTCTGTATGGAAGGCTCCCTTCCTGCAGAACTTAATAACAACGTTAATGGGGGAATTAAGTGATTTTCTTTGCTGTAACCCATGGTTACAGCAAAGAAAATCACGTAATTGATTTGCTTACCTTACACCAGTCTGGAGAGAGACTGGCTAGTTCACCTTCACCTAGAAACACCCTGACAATTATTATTAATATTATTATAATATCAGGTTTATAAAGTACAAAACATTTGGAGCACTACTTTATGAAATTGCACTTAAAAACAATCCTATCCACTATAACACGATTCAGAACACCCTGCTCCTAAGAGATCAACATCTAAAAGGAACAGCACAAAAATAATTCATGTTCTATAACTTAAAATAAGAAAAAATAACAAACATAAAATACTTATCTGTGTGCAATGGTGGTTCCCTCAGATATGCTCTACTGGGGTCCCCGCTGGCACTTTAGGCTTCTGCTCCTTTGTGTGCCACTGTAGGACACCATGTCCCAGGGGGGCACATCTGACGTCCCGAGCCAGGCTGTGTGATCTATAGATGTGCCCAGCACGACTCTGCCCCACCCCACTCCCTCCTCACAGAATTTGCTCTCACTAAGTCCTGTGAGGAGAGGATCAGAGAGCAACGCTACAGCACCCCGGAACAGAGCTGTATCAAGATAGGACTCGGGCTTCGCCCCCCCCCCCCCCATCTATGGATTTTAATAGGGGGTGGGTGTTTTTTTGAAGCACTTGATTAGAGCCAGAGGCTCTAACAGGCTTCAAAATAGGGTGGGTTTGGGGAGCAGAGAATGCAAACCGAGCCCACCCAGGTGTGTTACAATAGCAAATAAATATTCACTATTGTAACACCGATCCTCCTCCCCTCTAATCAGAAAGCGGGTCTTGAGACCTGTCACCCGATTGGCTCAATGGATAGGCAATCCTATTGGATGGCTAAGAGGAGGAAAGGAGACGCACGGCCACTCTAAAGGAGGAAAGGACGCAGGAGCCGATGCCTGCTGCCGCTGCCCGATGCCTGCCACCTGTCACCTAGATGGGGTAAGTACCGGACCGACAGGCAGACAGCGAGCGGGCGGGGGGTTTGAGGTGGTTGTTTGTTGCCCCCCCCCAAAAAACTGCCGCCACTGGGTGTGATACAAGTACTGGGACATTTTTTTACCTTGATACAGGGAATGCAACTACTTCCCACCCAGCCACTGCAGATAAACGGCCAGGTGGGTGCTCTCTTCTTCTGAGTGGACGTTCAATACTGTCCCTCAGAAGGAAGGGGATTGCGCGCGTGTTCCTGCACAGCGGCACAATCCCGATGCACTCGTGTCACCCGGACACGGCACATCATAGATCGGCAGGAAGGCTCTGTGATTGGCCCTCCTAATCACATGACGGCCGTGTCTAATCACAGCCATCATGTGATGTAAACAAAGAGCCGGCTCTCCTCTCCTCACACAGAAGTCGTCGGTGAGGAGAGGAGGGTGGATCTCTGCAGCTGGCTGGTGATCAGTGAGTTTGAGCTGTTTTTTTCAGCTTTTTACTCACTGATCACCAGGCTAGTGACACACACAGTGTAAAACAGAAGAAAGTAAACAAACATGTCCCCAAAACACATGTCACCACACATGTCCCCACATAGTAAAAACACCTGTCCCCCCACATATGTAACAGTAAAATCATATGTCCGTGATCACACAAAACCAATTATTATACACTTAACAGATTTTTTTTTTTTTTTTTACCAAAAACATGTAGTAGAATACATTTTGGCTTAAATTTATTTCAAAAATTTATTTTATTGGATTTTTTAAGAATAGAAAGACAAAAATATTATATTTTTTTCCAAATTTTCGCTCTTTTTTCGCTTATATCGTTAAAAATAAAAAACAGAGTCGTGAATAACCACCAAAAGAAAGCTCTATTTGTGTGAACAAAATGATAAAAATTTCATTTAGGTACAACGTAGCTTGACCGAGCAATTGTCATTGAAAATGCGAGAGAGCTGAAAGCTGAAAATTGGACTAGGAAGGCAGGGGGCGAAAGGGCCCAGTATTAATGTGGTTAGGTAAACAATGCCCTGCCTTTAGAACCACTTTAACATTGGTTCTATGTGTTGCATAAAAAGAACCAATGCTACTGCAAGCTTAGTGGCTATCAAAATACATTTTTGTACTACTGAGCACTGCAGTACAATACAGGTCACTGTCTTGTCTTTTATGAATGAGACTGATATCCCATATTGAATGTGTTACCTTAACTGTGCTGACTTTCCTAGGGCTTCCCGTTAGTATGATGACATCAGTGTTCCTGCTCCCTGACTGAATCTTAGCCCAAGGGACTGCTATTTGTTAGTGCTAAATCTAATTGCCTCAAATTGTCAGCGTGCACATTTGGATGTATTTCAAGCTTTCATTATTTATTGAGAGGAGCTGCGGTATTGATTTTGGATGGCCAGCGGAATGCTGGGGATATTAGCAAGGAGCTAGAAGAACGCAGCTCATAAACTTTTATGATGTGATGTCAAACTGGATTGTACAGACATAAACGAGGGAAAGAGGACAATACGTTCTGCAGCAACTAACAGAACGTTCCAGTCACTATATATCAACATGCTAAAGAGCAGTGCAGTTTTGCCCTGAACTTAAATCTTCCACACGTTTTATTCTGATGATTTAACGAAGATTAAGTAAATTGTTTTTGCAGATGATTATATTTTACTAGAAAAGTTATATTAGTACTTTTTCACAAAGAAAAAAAACAAAATATGAATGCTTCAAATGTATGAGGATTAAATGCATAACATCAATACTCTGGACTTTTGCATTACGTGAAATGTAAGACCGCGTACACACGATGAGACATGTTCGCTCAAACATGTCCGACGGACCGTTTGCAGCGGACATGTCTCATCGGATTTTCGTCCCAAGCGTGTACACACCATCGGATGAAAATCCCCTCGATCTGAGGACGCGGTGACGTGGCGGCGTCAACGTTACCGCCACGTCACCGCGTCCTCAGATCGAGGGGATTTTCGTCCGATGGTGTGTACACGCCATCGGACGAAAATCTGATGAGACATGTCCGCTGCAAACGGTCCGTCGGACATGTTTGAGCGGACATGTCTCATCGTGTTTGTATGTGGACAATGTCCGTCGGATATGTCCCCTGGTTAGCACACTAACCAGCGGACAGAACTCAGAACTGTCCACGCATGCATCAAATGAATTCGACGCATGCGCGGAAGCATTTTATTTCCGGGTTTGATGACGTGGCTGCGTCAACGTCACCGCCACGTCATCAAACCCGGAAATAAAATGGATTCAACGCATGCGCGGACAGTTTTGTGCGCTGGTTAGTGTACTAACCAGCGGACATATCCGACGGACATTGTCCGCTGGAAAAACATGTCCGCTAGCCCCTACACACGATCGGAGATGTCTGCTGAAACGGTCCGTCGGACCAGTTTCAGCAGATACATTTGATCGTGTGTACGTGGCCTAAGAGTTCTTTTTATCATTATAGGACTTTGTCAGTAAAGTTTAACATTGTTAAAGCTGAACTCCAGGTAAACCACTAAATAGAAATATGAAATATATATATATATGGGAGTGTTTAGTCCTGCCAAAAGATTTGTGTTTTAACCCATCAGCAAAGTCCTTAGTACTAGCATTTTCCTTCTATCAGCACTGAAGCACAACTGACTGGCTCCTTGTTCTATTCTCTTGCACCTAGCACTGACCCATACACACGAACAGAAAATCGAATGAAAAATACCACTTTCATAGCAATTCATACGATAATGTGAACGTCAGTACACAGCTTTCGAGAGCCGATCATGACAGTTAATTCGATATTATCCACTCGGACAAGCACGATTTATTTTGTTGTACGAGAATTTTCATAACCTTAGTAACCTCCCCATTTTCAAAATGTAGCCACATGCTGATTGATACTCCATGGCAACTATCCTTTATATATCGGGTGTACTCCGTCCTTCTCTATACTCCGCTAAAGAAGTCCCGCCCTAGGGACGTAACATTCGGTAGGGATACGACGTGACATCACCCACAACCGTCCACTATCACACTAGTTCCTCGCTGTACATCCTGGCACTGGATTAGTGCCTATGATTGCGAGTTTTTAAAATTCTTATTTTAGTCAAACTTTTTTATGAATGGATCCACTTCCCTTTGGCGTTTTTCTGTACATATGAGCTCTTGGTCTTGGATTTATCGTTGTTGCAGTACTGCCTGGATATATCCCTATGGGAATGTGCAATGGACCCTGTCTAACAGAGGGTCCTGCTAGGGAGGTGAGAGGCCATTTCTGTTACTGGTGAAGGTGTTCCTTTCATCCACGTTCATCACCTGCATGTGATTGCATCTAGTCACCATTTGATCATCACTGGGATGACTATTTGATGGACTTTATTAGCGCTGCACTATCTTTTATACATTTTCAAAATGTGACTAGCATGCAAAAAAAAAAATGGACGATCTGTTGTTTCATTTTCGGATTGTGTGTACAGCCATTCGACTGCATGCGCCTAATACAGGAAATGATGTATCCAGAGGTCCATTCATTTGTGTTTTTTTCATCTGCCTGGAGATCCTAGTCCCTTAGAGTAGATTAAACAGCACAGTGCTTGTGTTGTGCAATCTGCCCCTCTCTAGAAGGTAAAAAACCTGGCTGAACCTGCACCTTTCTGTATCTGCGCTGCTGATCCCTGATCACCATGGTCAGCGTATGTCATCTACAGCCCTGCTCCCAGCTCTCCTCTCTCCTCATCACCCCCTCCCTCCCTGCCTGTCAGCTCCATGATCCGTGTCTCTGTCTCGCCCCCGCTACTAATATTCAAAATAAAAAAATAGAAATAGTCACTGCGCATGCAAATATCTTTTTAGAGTGATCTTCAGGCCGGTCACGTGACTCTCGGACAGTTTGCAGGGCTACTGCATGAGTGGCTGAGCAGCCATGTGATCTCTCTGCTTGACGTCAGAGGGAGAACTCGGCCCTTCCTGCAAAAGCAATGCATCGGAGCTGTAAAGTGGCCACGAGTCACGTGACTGGTCTGAAGATCATTCCAAAATGGTATGTATCAAGCCTTGTTTTTAAAAAAAAAGACTTAAGCCTTGTACACGTGCTTGGTTTTCTCAGCAAGAACCAGTAAGAAAACTGCTGGCGAGTAAACCGAGCGTGTGTACGAGGATTTCAGGTTTCTCATCAAGAAAACTGCCCGAGAGAACCTGCTCTCTATTTTCTCATTGTGATTCTCTGCAGTGTTTTCCTGCAGAGAAACCCGAGCGTGTGTATACTTACCTGTCGCCGTGGAAACCTGTGCATGCTCAAAATGACTTTGATGCATATGCGGTAGCTTCCTAGGCATAGGTAGGGTGTAGCAAGATGGTGGCAAAGGCATCGAATGTGAAGAGAGCATTCTCGTTGTAGTCAATGACGTCTTTTGAATGGAGTGTCTGTACACTTGGCCGGCGAGAGATTCTTGCCAAGAATCTCATCAGGAAAAACAATGTTTTTTTCCTGATGAGATTCTGGGCCATGTGTACAGAGCTTTGTACAGTGTGTTATGTAAAGTTCTAATAGTGGGGCTGCAGTGATTTCCATGTTTAACTTAGCAAAAAAAATATGTTTTCCACTTAAAATGTAATTTTAGTTTTGCCTAAATTGCATTTGGGAGAAGTTTCTGAAACCTTCATACACTTTGTATACAGTGCAGAGGTCTCACCCATATTATTTTTTCCTTCTGGTCAATTGATTTTAGCATATATTGTAATGCCCTGTACACACAATAGGATTTTTCGTCAAAAAAGTTAGATGTGAGCTTTTGGTCAGATATTCCATCCGTGCATATGCTCCATTCAACATTTTCTGCCAGAATTTCCGCCAGCAAAAGATCGAGAGCAGGTTCTTTATTTTTGCGACTGAAAAAGTTCTTGATGTAAATTCTGTATGCAATTCTGACGCTCTAAAAAACATGCATGCTCAGAATTGAGCAGAAGAGCCAAACTGCCTATTGAACTTCATTGTTCTTGGGTCGTCGTAAGTCTTGTACATCACCACGTTCTTGACGACTGAATTTCAGACAAGATTTGTGTGACAGTGTGTATGCAACACAAGTTTGAGCCAACATTCCATCAGAAAAAAATCACGGTTTCCTTGTCAGAATTTCCGATTGTATGTACGGGGCATTAGGTTTTTTCTCTATTAATTGAATGTTCTATTTTTTCGTGTGATTGAATTTTAGGGACTAGAAATCGAAAAAATACAAACTAACATTTCACACATATCACAAACATTTTGGGTATTATTAAGGACTTTTTCGTAAATGCCAAGATATTCACAAATAACAATCTCAATACAATAATTTAATATCACACATACCTTTACGTAAAATAAGTTATTTAACCAATTTATGACCCTCCTATAGCAGTTTTACTGCTACAGGGTGGCAGCTCTGCATTGGATCACATATATACTGTATATGTGTGATCCAATTCTTTCAGGTAGCGGGTAGATTATTTGCAGCGGAAGCCGATCGATTGATATAGAGGCAGTACAGACATTTGCCTATGAAAACCAGGCAGATTGTCGTTCTGTCAGTAGGGAAGGCGTGGATCCTGTATTCCTGCAAAGCAGGGACAATGATCCATGTCTTCCCTTAGTAAAAGCACCTCCCATACAGTACAAAAACACAGGCTAGACACCCAGCTACCCTTTTATCGCCCCTGATGTTATCCCATTCCCAGACAGTGTCATTAGTACAGTGAGGCCTCGTACACACGATGGAATTTTTCTGATGGAAATGGTCCGACGGACCATTTCTGCCGAAAAATCTGCTCGTCTGTAGGGGCAAACGGACGGATTCAGACTGTTTTCTCCAACGGAAAATTTCCAAAGCATGCTTTGAAACTTTTCCGCCGGACACATGTCCAACGGATATGTCCGCTGGTCAGTACACTCACCAGCGGACATATCCACCCGCGCAAGCGTCGTATGGATGCGACGCATGCGTGGAAGTTGTTTACTTCCTGGTGCGGTGACATGGCGGCGTCAACGTCACCGCCACGTCACCGCGCTGTCTGCCTGCAGGAATTTTGATCCGATGGTGTGTACACGCCATCGGACCAAAATAGCCCGGCGGACATATCCGATGCAAACAGTCCGAGGACCGTTTGCATCGGATATATCCGTCCGTGTGTACGAGGCCGGAGAGTGCATATTTTTAGCACTGATCACAGTATTAGTGTCAGTTAGTGTCCAATTTGTCCTCCGCAATTTCGTAGTCCTGCTATAAGCTGCTGTTTGCCGCCATTACTAGTAAAAAATAACAAAATAAATAAATTCCATAAATCTATTCCCCATTATTTAGATGCTATAACTAGGGTTGTCCCGATACCACTTTTTTAGTACCGAGTACAAGTACCGATACTTTTTTTCAAGTAGTCGCCGATACCGAATACCGATACTTTTTTTAAACGTGTCCCCATATGCAGCCATGTCCACCAACATATTGCTGCCATGTCCCCCCACATATTGCTGCCATGTCCCCCACATATTGCTGCCATGTCCCCCACATATTGCTGCCATGTCCCCCCACATATTGCTGCCATGTCCCCCCACATATTGCTGCCATGTCCCCCCACATATTGCTGCCATGTCCCCCCACATATTGCTGCCATGTCCCTCACATATTGCTGCCATGTCCCCCCACATATTGCTGCCATGTCCCCCCACATATTGCTGCCATGTCCCTTACATATTGCTGCCATGTCCCCCCACATATTGCTGCCATGTCCCCCCACATATTGCTGCCATGTCCCCCCACATATTGCTGCCATGTCCCCCCCACATATTGCTGCCATGTCCCCCCACATATTGCTGCCATGTCCCCCCACATATTGCTGCCATGTCCCCCACATATTGCTGCCATGTCCCCCACATATTGCTGCCATGTCCCCCCACATATTGCTGCCATGTCCCCCCACATATTGCTGCCATGTCCCCCCACATATTGCTGCCATGTCCCCCCACATATTGCTGCCATGTCCCTCACATATTGCTGCCATGTCCCCCCACATATTGCTGCCATGTCCCCCACATATTGCTGCCATGTCCCCCCACATATGCAGCCATGATGTCCCCCTACCTGATGATGATGATGCCGCCATATATACAAAGCTGCCGCCGCGAACATTACATGCAGCTTTAGTTTTTCAATAGCTGTTTCAATAGCTGTTTTCCCTATTGCGCGCCCTGTGTAAAGGACACTTCCTCTTGCTCGTGATTGGACAGATCCGTCCAATCGCTAAAGCTGCATGTAATGTTCGCGGCGGCGGCTTTGTATATACGGCGGCGGGATCGGCGGGGGCGACGGCGGCGGAGGCGACGACGGCGGCGGCGGGGGGGGTGTGAAGTATTCTATTTGGGTATCGGGGGTATTTGCGGGAGTACAAGTACTCCCGCAAATACTCGGAATCGGTCCCGATACCGATACTGGTATCGGTATCGGTACAACCCTAGCTATAACTTTTGCACAAACCAATCAATATACGCTTATTGGGATTTTTTTACCAAAAATATGTAGCAGAATACATATTGGCCAAAAATAATAAAGAAATTTGATCTTTTTTTACATTATTTTATTGAAACATTTTATAGCAGAACGTAAAAAAAAAAAAACTTTTTTTTCTTAAATTTTTTTGTTGTTGTTTATAGTGCAAAAAACAAAAGACCAAAAAAAAGGTGATCAACTGCCACCAAAAGTAAGCTCTATTTGTAGGGAAAATTACATCAATTTTATTTGGGCGCAGTGTCGCATTACCGCTCAATTGTCAGTTAAAGTAACACTGTGCCCTATGTGAAAATGACCTGGCCATGGAGGGTGGGTAAATCTTCCGGAGCTGCAGTGGTTAAAGTGTTATACACCACATCTGTAAAGGAATGTTAAGCTAGGCTGATTACACATGTGGCACTAAAGTTCTTTTTTTCAAAGGACACAACACTAACAGGTTATACTAAGTTCAAAATATAGTTCAATGAGCCAATTAAAGAACATGGAAGAAACCAGAGACTTTCTGCAGCTGCAGCAGAGCACTCCTTATGACGCTACCACACAAGTCTGGTGTTTGCCTTGGCTTCAGGACAACGTGTTCACATCATCTCTTATAAACATTCTGCTGCTTAAAGGTTATGAAATGGAGCTTCAAGTAGCAATTAATTTCTAATGTCTACAGTTATGTAGCTTTAGTAAAGAAGCCCATCTTAATGTAGTATTTTGAACACTTGTGGTGTCCTATAGGATATTTATTATAGGGTTAAAATCTAAAGCCATACCTTAATATATTAGAAGCAAAATATGCATGGATAAAACAAAAAAATGTTAAGCTGGATTCTAAACAATGACAAGATAAATGATGGAAAGGTATTATGTCCTGACTTGAATATATCTAAGGCCAAGTTTTCCTTTTTAGTTTTTTGAAAGTGGGTAGATGGGTTAGGAGCGATGTCAGATTTTTCGCTGTCGGCATATCAGCCAGGGATATTTACTGTCCCCATTTATCTAAGATACCACTGTCACCAGGACTGAGAAAATAAATAAATACATTTTGAGTTATAACCAGAAAAATAATTATGATAACATTTTCCCAAGAAGATTTTTTTTTATGTTAACGATTGTCTAAGGCGGCGTACACACGATCGGATATATCCGATGAAAACGGTCCGCGGACCATTTCCATCGGATATGTCCGATCGGGAGTTTGATCCGATGGCGTGTACACACCATCGGATCAAATTCCCCGCCGCCGGAAGGCGCGGTGACGTGGCGGTGACGCGGCGGTGACGTTGCCGCCGCCGCGTCACCGCAACGTCACCGCACCAGGAAGTAAAACACTTCCGCGCTTGCGCCGAATCCATTCGGCAGCGGCGCGGCGGCGGTGGGGGCCGACATGTCTGCTGGTAAGTGTACTAACCAGCAGACATGTCGGGCGGACAGATCCCCACCGGATAGATTTCAAAGCATGCTTTGAAATCTGTCGGGTGGAGAAATCAGTCCGCTAGCCCATACACACGAGCGGAGATGTCTGCTGAAACGGTCCATCGGACCGTTTTCAGCGGACATATCCCCTCGTGTGTACGCGGCCTAAGGCCTCGTACACACGATCAAATCTGTCTGCTGGAAACGGTATGCTAGACCGTTTCAGCAGACAGATTCGATCGTGTGTACGGGCAAACAGACGGATTTGGCCACCCGACAGATTTCAAAGCATGCTTTGAAATCTGTCGGCTGGGAACCCGTCCGCCCGACATGTCTGCTGGTTAGT
Organism: Rana kukunoris; assembly: GCA_029574335.1. NCBI lineage: Eukaryota > Metazoa > Chordata > Amphibia > Anura > Ranidae > Rana > Rana kukunoris. The sequence continues at coordinate 89,520 of JAJQKJ010000222.1, forward strand.
ACGCTAACCAGCAGACATGTCTTCTCGCACACGCGCCGAATGGTTTCGACGCATGCGCGGAAGTGTTTTACTTCCTGGTGCAGTGACGTGGCGGCGTCAACGTCACCGCCACGTCACCGACACGTCAGCACGCTGTCTGCTGGCGGGATTTTGGTTTGCTCGTGTGTACACGCGAGCAAACCAAAATCCAAGCAGACAGATTTATTCAAATCGGTTGGACAGACCGTTTTGAACAAATCTATTTACTCGTGTGTACGAGGCCTAAAAGATAATTTACCCACACTTAGGAGATATCTATTTACGAAGTTGCAAAATAAATAAAAACAAATATATGTAAGAGGAAATAAACTGTGTTTTAACCATTTTCTACTCTATCCAAAGATAAAAAGAAAAGCTTTTGCTTTAGATGTACTTCAAGATTTTAGTACAAATTACTAGTGTTGCTCACGAATATTCGCATTGCGAATATTCGCTACGAATATTGCATATTCGAGTATTCGCGAATAACTCGAATATCGCGGCGAATATTCGCTATTTCGAATATTCGCTATTTCGAATATTCGTATTTTTTCAATTTTTTAGAACAGATCACATCCTAGAGATCCCCATCGACGTCTAAAAGCATTGCTGGTATGATTAGAGACCTTGGGCCGAGTGGCTGCAGTGATCATTTTATATTGCCGAAAAATCGCAATGCGATTATTCGGCAATAGCGATATCGCGCGATTATTTTGTATTGTAATATATCACGAATATTCTGAGCCAATCAGAGTGCTCGATTCCGCATTTCTCGAATATTCGCAATTATTTTGTATTGTAATATATCACGAATATTCTGAGCCAATCAGAGTGCTCCTTCCGCATTTGCCGAATATTCGCAATTATTTTGTATTGTAATATATCACGAATATTCTGAGCCAATCAGAGTGCTCCTTCCGCATTTCTCGAATATTCGCAATTATTTTGTATTGTAATATATCACGAATATTCTGAGCCAATCAGAGTGCTCCTTCCGCATTTCTCGAATATTCGCAATTATTTTGTATTGTAATATATCACGAATATTCTGAGCCAATCAGAGTGCTCCTTCCGCATTTCTCGAATATTTGCAATTATTTTGTATTGTAATATATCACGAATATTCTGAGCCAATCAGAGTGCTCCATTCCGCATTTCTCGAAATTTCACATTCGCATTCGCAATAGCGAAATTTCGCAATCATTTCATTTCCAAAAAAATATCACGAATATTCGTATTTATCGAATATATCTCGAATATTCGACTATATATTCGAGATATATCGCGAAATCGAATATGGCATATTCTGCTCAACACTACAAATTACTAATGTATGCAAAGATCTGTGATGCTACAACATCCCATTCTCAACCCACCATATCATGAGTTAAACATCACTGGAGATTTACTGTATTTATATCATACAAAACCCTGCATATTAAAGTGGACTATTACTCTAAAATAAAAGTTTGCAGACATACAGTAGTAATTCTTTAAGTTTTTTTTTTTTGTTATGCTCAATCTTTTTATTAAATGGGAAAAAAGAGGTATCACAAGTACAATTATTCAAGTACAATATTGAAAATAGAGTTGCTAAAGTATTCCACAACACTAAGCAAAAGGGTACTTTGTTCAAAAATAAAGGTGGGCAACATAGATGGCTCCTCCAACCTATTAAAATGGGCCAGAATTGAAAAAAGTGAAGATTTGATATCTTATAGTAAATATCTAGAAGTATTATTTGTGCCTACACAGTACCCTGAAAAAGCTACCCTCTTCAAATCTAGTGAAGTTCCTGTGCGTGCCTAGACATTCCTGTGCGTATAGCCTCATATCTGTGTATATACAGTTTGAGAGTCTATGACTGCTAGTCTCATGATATTTAGCATGACATTTGGTTATGTTCCTATTGTGCTGCTCACTGTTTTTCTTTCTGGATAGGAAGCTGTAATTGAGATCTTGCAGTGCAAGGATATTTCGCCTCATTTATTCTGGGGACTGCGGCTTTCTCAAACTCTCCTGTTGCTTCTTGAATATTACCCCTCCAGTCATTAGGTGACTAGTCATTAGGGGGCATCTCTAATTTGAAGAAGCATAGTCTTTCCATCTTCCAAAATGTTCACCTTCACCTAGAAGCATAGTAAGCCAGTAATAGGAAAAAAAAAATCTGCTAAAGGGGCGTTAATTACTAGTTTGTTGCCCCCACCTGCTTTTTTAGACACAGCTTTAACAGTTCAGGTCCTCTCTAAGTATTAGAGCTCATTCATAGCTCGGTGCAGCATGAGGACCCATTTGTTCACTTTTTCTATAAGTGGTGAGCTACAGGCAGGCACCCATATAAAGAGAATGGATACACATTGGCTGTACAGACTAACGTTGCCACCTCATCCCTTTAAACCCAAGCACATATTAATTACACAGGTTATGTGGCTGATTAGTGTGGTAATTAAACTTACTTAGTGCCTTATATGCATTAAATTTGCCTCAGAAACTGTGTAATAAATATGTGTTTGGTTTTAAAGGAATGAGGTGGCAAGCCTAGTACAGACACATCTGCACAGATTGATTTGACTGCACAGGCTTTGTAGATCCATGCACTTTTCCCTTTGCACCTGTCAAACTTGGATGTTCAGATGAGCCTGTGTAGTTGGTGCATATTGTTGGATAACATTGGTAATGTATTTTGTGCAACAACTACATCAGCCAGTAGATGGCAGTTTTTATAAGTTTGTAGTTGATCTTTTTGGTAAAACTCTATGTCTAAAAAAAAAAGAAAAAAAAAACTTTTCCTGTTTTCAGAGAAGCAGCAGTTGTGGACTATGCACTTTCTGTTCTGAAGGGCTATATTGAATTGCTAACAGCTTATGGGCTCAGGTATAGCCCAGACACCCAGCCAGGCACCCACCCAGGCACCCAAAGAAAGGCTGACAACCCAGCCATAGCCAACTACAGCAACAGAAAGAAGACTGCAAAAGAATAAAAGAAAAAAAAAAACAGTAACAGTGGTGCAACAAAGCTTTTATTTGCAAATCTGACAAACCTGAACTACCAGTTTTGGAAATTCAAGATGAAAATACCTCTCAGGCATTCAATTTAAATGCCTGAGAGGTATAGGAGAATAAATAAAAGATTTTCATGTTGCAGCACTATTACTCAGCGGTTTACCAGAAAGTTATACAATGCTTGCCACAGCACTTAATGCCCATCCAGATGATGAACAAACATTGAAATATGTTAAGGGCAAGCTTGTGGATGAATATAAGCATAACATTTAAAGCATTAACCACTTAAGGACTGGCTCACGTACATATACGTCATCACTTTAAAAATTAATATCTCGGTAACGGCAGCAGCTGCTGCCGCTCTCCCGTGCCCTCCGCCGCTGCCTGGAGCTGACGGCAGCGGCGGAGGCGATCGGGTCCTGTGTCCTGCTTGCCTGGGATACAAGTGAGGGAAAGATGGCCCCTCACCCGTTTCCATAGCATAGCAGGGCGGAAGCGATGTCAAAACGTCACTTCTGCCCATGCTTCTTAAAGGCAAATTTTTCTGTTCTCATTGTTTCAATTTTTTTTTTTTATCAATGCATTTTAGTCTAAATATGAGATCTTAGGTCTTTTTGACCCCAGATCTCATATTTATGAGGACCTGTCATGCTTTTTTCTATTACAAGGGATGTTTACATTCCTTGTGATAGGAATAAAAGTGACCCATTCTTTTTTTTTTAAAACAGTGTAAAAATTAATAAAATAAATAAGAAAACAATTTTTTTTCAAAGCGCCCCATCCCGACGAGCTTGCGCTCAGAAGCGAGAGCATACATGAGCAGCGCCTGCATTTGAAAACAGTGTTCAAACCGCACAAGTTTGGTATCGCCCCAATCGTTAGAGCGAGAGCAATAATTCTAGCCCTAGACCTCCTCTGTAACTCAAAAGATGCAACCTATAGAATTTTTTAAACGTCGCCTATGGAGATTTTTTAGGGTAAAGGTTGACGCCATTCCACGAGCGGGCGCAATTTTGAAGTGTGACATGTTGGGTATCATTTTACTCGGCGTAACATTATCTTTCACAATATAAAAAAAATGGGTTAACTTTACTGTTGTCTTATTTTTTTATTAAAAAAAGTGAATACTTTCCAAAAACAGTGCACTTGTAAGACCACTGCGCAAATACGGTGTGACAAAAGTATTGCAATGACCGCCATTTTATTCTCCAAGTTGTTAGAAAAAATATATATAATATGTGGGGGTTCTAAGTAATTTTCTAGCAAACAAAAATGTTTTGAACTTGTAAACACAGAGTCTGAAAAACAGGTGAGGTCCTTAAGTGGTTATTAGTGACAGTGGTTCTGTCACAGAGTCTGCGTTCACCACTAGACTTCCCCCTGCCATCAAATTACGGAGGGATGATAAGCCTCTCGTTCTGTGAGGATGTTATATGACGTCCTCGCCTTCCCGAGCCACTAGGGGGCGCGTGCGTGCCCCCGCCGCATCACTGGGAACCCGATGCGCATGACCTGCGGCCACGATGTCCGCCAGTCACCGTGGATCTGTGTGTGTAAACATACAGATCCATGTCCTGTGAGGGAGAGGAGACCGATGGTGTGTCCCTTGTATATAGGGACACTGATCGTTCACCTCCCCCAGTCAGTCCCTTCCCCCTACAGTTAGAATTACTCACTAGGTACACATTTAACTTCTTGATCACCCCCTAGTGTTAACCCCTTCCCTGCGAGTCACAGTTACACAGTAATCAGTGCATATTTATAGCACTGTTTGCTCTATAAATGTAAATGATCCCAAAATAGTGTCAAAAGTGTCCGATGTGTCCACCATAATATTGCAGTCACAATAAAAATCACTGATCGCCGCCATTACTAGTAAAAAAAAAAACATATAAAAATGCTATAAATCTATCCCCTATTCAGTATTGAGGTGGTTAAAATGAAAAATAGGAGAGCTGTGGTGGCTCAACGTGATTGGCACTGCGCTGACAAGCCATTCACCTCTGCAGCCAAGGGTTCGGATCCCGGTCTCGGCTACATGTGAATTGAGTTTGGTGGTCTCAGCCCGGCTCCCGGTGGGTGTGCTATGCAAGGTACGCCTGTGCTTAGTACGCCCACCCCCCCCACAAAAACCACCACACTTGCACGCACACAAAATTGGTTTAAAAACACATGCACTTTGGCCATGCGGTCTCTTAAAATAAAGAGAGGCGAAGGACCTACGGGGCTGGCTGGGTGGGCTAGGCCCCCTCACTCCCTCATAGGGGGAGTCCCTCTGCCCCATTGGGGTCCCGTTGGGCCCCAGTTGGGCTCCCAAGAGGAGCAGGTAGGGCGGGGTGAGTGGGAGGCCCCCCTTCACACCCGCCATTGCCACCAGGGGCATGGAGAAGGATGGCGATTGCCTCCGAGGGGAGGGTCTGCCTACTCCCAACTCCTGCAGTCCGGCTCCTCTCTCTCGAGTTCACGCACAAAAATACACTTTAGAACAAAAAAAAAAAAAAAATGAAAAATAGGAATACAAACAAACACATGCAATAGGAAACACATAAATGTTCTGTGTGCAAGAAACAAGGTCATTTAAAGCAGATTGCAGAATCTGGAAAGCTAGGATGCAAAAACAACGAAACTGCAAAAAGTCAAAAGTGTGAAGGAAGAAACTGATTTTTCTCTAGATAATGAATATGTTTTTCAATCTAAAAGTTGCACCTCATCTTTGCAGGCATGATGTGTTGATTCAGGTGGTACAAAGTACATGAAAAATTACAGATTTTTTTTTTATTCACCTTGACCAGAGTAAAACAGAAAAAAAGCGCCACAGCTAATGGGTAAATAATGGAATCAGAAGGAATAGGAGACAGTTTTCGTTACTGTCCTTTTTCCCAGAGTGCCACCAGAAAGATACATGTATTCAATGTCCCTGCTCTTAAAATTAATATTTTGTCAGTGAAGAAGCTCACAAAACAAGGCAATGTAGTGACTTTCCAAGATTATAGTTGTGTCACAAAAGGCAATGTCTTGCAAAGGCTAAAATTACAGATGAACTGCATCAGCTGAACTGCAATGAGGCTGTTAATATCGTCAAGGAGGAACACATTTAAACTGCATTCACACAGGGCACAGGTGCCATGGGCACAGAAGTCTAGACATAATAAAGAAATAAACTGAGAATGACTATGCAAGTGGAATACAAAAAGCCCATATGGACTGAGCATGGTCTGTTCTGTAGGGCTATGTACAACATTTATAACACATATCCATTCACTTTATAAGGGCTGCCTGCATGGATCTCAGTGGTGATACATAAAAAAAAATATATATATATATATATATATATATATATATATATATATATATATATATTACAATGACTCCTAAATTTCAACAACATCACAGAGGAACAGCCTTAGCAAAGTAAATGCAGCAAAGAATGATGACCTGATAAGCATTTAATATGTCTCCTTATTTTGATGTCCTTTCCACTCATTTTGTTTTCTTCCTTTGCCTTCCTTTATCTATATTTATTTCAGTCGATTTTTTTCAACACTTTTTTTTCTCCTGAAATGCTTTTTTCTTGCTGTTTCTTCCTAAATGTTTGATACATTAATAATGTCTTGCAGCTATTTTTTGATTCAGTAAATTCAGCGTTCAACAGTTTTTCTCTGGTTTATAAACCTGAATAATAGTCAAGTGACCATTCAGTGTTCCATGCATTCATCAATGCACTCACATCCTAGAAGCTATGTACAATTTGTGTTTTATGCTCTGTCACCTTGAACTTCATCCCTTGATAATATGCCTGCCACGGGCTTGCTTTGAGACACAGATCCAGCAGGATACCAGTTTGTATAACAAAATGTATGCTTTGACATTTTTTGGTCAAACTGAAAAAGCGTTCATAGGTGTCAACTGCCAAGTAATATGTGTTTTTATTTTTTATTTTTGTAGATTCAACTACCTAGAGACCATATGCCTTTTTTGCATGTATGTTTTGGGTCCATAGGTCACTTTGTTGTTCATAACAGGATTTCACCCTGCCACTGTGGTTTGTTCTTTGGATGCTTGTTATGTAAACCCCAGAGATACTGCACCTCTTGTTTATATTTACAAGTGCAGACCAAGTCCTTAGAGTCTCCTGTCTGTGCTCATGCATATTTTGTGTGGAAGTTTTAAAGATCACTTAATCTATTTTTTCAATGCCCCACTCTTTGTGATTGAAATATTCTCATTAACAGGGCATTGTAACAGTTTATGATTTTAGTGTTCTTGCTTCCTTGACATCACAGGTAGATAATGCAATTTTTACAGTGTGTCAGTTATAGATGTAGTATTTTTTTTCATATACTGATTCTGTTTAAACTAAAACTAAAGTTTTTATAACATAAAACTAACGAAAATGCATACTTTTTTTTTCTTTATTTTCACCTAGAAATTATGCCAGTAACAAACTTTTAGTCCTAGGATGATAGCACTCCACCTTCTATATCAGGTCAACGGAAGCCAGAGAGAACAACAGAACCCAAGCCTATGTCCTTTACATTAGCGAGGTCAAATAAGCGCTTGTTTCCAATGTCTATTTTTTAAAATTTTCACATTTTAATCCTCATCAATACCAGGCACTTTCGCCCCCTTCCTCCCCAGACCAATTTTCAGCTTTCAGCGTTCTTGCACTTTCAATGAGAATTGCGCGGTCATGGAAATTACATTTTTATCATTTTGTTTGCACAAATAGAGCGACTCTGTTTTAAATTTTTTGCGATATAATCGAAAAAAGAGCGAAAATTTGGAAAAATAAATATTTTCTTCTTTCTATTTTAAGAGAAATCCAACAAAATCGAATTTTGGCATAAATTTAAGCCAAAATGAATTTAAAATAAATAAAATAAATAAAAATGAAAATAAAACTTAAGTGTATAATAATTGGTTTGTGTGATCACGGACATATGTATGGAGATGATCATGTACAGATATGTGCAGATGATCATGTACAGCTGTGTGCAGATGATCATTGGGACATGTGATTTTACTGTTACATATATGGGGGACAGGTGTTTTTACTGTGTGGGGACATGTGTTTTGGGGACACTATTTTGGGGATTTGTGCGTTAAAAATGTGTAGGGACACTAGACTGGTGATTAGTGAGTAAAAAGCTGTAAAAAACACAGCTCATACTCACTGATCACCAGCCGGCTGCAGCGATCTGCTCTCCTCTCGACAACTTTTGTGTGAGGAGAGCCAATCGCCTAGCAACTGGCTCTCTATTTTAATTACATGACAGCTGTGATTGGACACAGCCATCGTGTGATCAGGAGGGCCAATCACAGAGCCCTCCTGCCGATCCAAGATTCGCTGTGTACGGGTGACACAAGCGCATCAGGATTGCGCCGATGTGTGGACACGTGCGTGCGCAATCCCTCTCCTTTTGAGGGACGTTCCTGAACGCCCACTCAGAAGGAGGAAGCGCCCATCCGGCCGTATATGTACAGTGGCCAGGTGGGAAGTAGTTAAACAACATACAAACAATTTGCTAACCACTTTTAAGATTTGATACTTCCATACAATAAAAACATATTTTACTAGAGACACCCCTTTATATTTCTTATTTATACAAATTCTTATTAAAACCTTACAACATATCTAGATCTTTAATAGGTTATAGAGTCACACTCAAACATCAGAGAGACCCTATATCAACGGTCCAGACATATCTAGAGAAGTAACAGTAAATGCCCCACTACTCTACATATATCATATATATAAGATACAGTAAAACCTTGGTTTGAGAGTAACTTGGTTTGAGAGCGTTTTGCAAGACAAGCAAAAGTTCTTACTAAATTTTGACTTGATATACAAGCGATGTCTTAATATAAGAGTAGTGTCATGTCACAACTGAGTATAAATGAGAAGAGAGGGGCCTCTAAGTGTGGCAATGTGATTACATTTAATGAGGGTACAACATTTAGCAACTCACATGGTTGATTTTTAAAACAGGCACATCAAAGTATGCAGGTATCTGGGTAAAGCGATCCACATAGACAATCCTCTGCACCGCCATCAACGTTATCCCTTCCACACTGCGCTCCACAAACGGTTCAAGCCACACTCTACTGCAGGGTAAAAAACAAATAATTGAGCGCACTCCCAAATTAAAACCTGTAAGCGATACTAATACAGAGGGCAGACTGTTCAATGGGCAGACTGTTCAATGTTCAATTTAAATAAATATACCAAAGTCCGTGCAAATAGTCCATAAACATAGTAATCAAAGAAACATCGCTTGATGGCAGCCAGCTGACAGGGTAGTCTTTCCAGTCATGACTGCAGACTGATAACGGTGAGAGCAGGCGTTGCAGGTGAAGGTCTATGTAGACAGCTTTACCCGGACGCCTGTGCCATGTGTCTCTTTTAATCATTAACCATGTGAGTTGCAAAATGTTGTACCTTCATTAAATGTAACCATATTGCTACACTTAGAGGTGCCTCTATTCTCTTTTATACTCTGTAGCTCCTGCTGGAATTTGCTTCTAATCCCCCTGTGGATGCTTCCATTTGTGGATGGACATTTTATGGTTATACAACCAATCAGATTGCTATAATCTTTTTATATAAACTGAAGGACTTATGAATAAATGATTTGAGTTTCCATTATTTCTTATGGGGAATTTTGCTTTAATATACAAGTGCTTTGGATTACAATCATGTTTATGGAACGAAATATGCTCGCAATCCAAGGTCTTACTGTATATCCAAGGCCATAACCTATATTTCTACATGCCAGGTAATGGGGAATATATCCCTGTCCCCGGCTGTAACTACATTTCAAATATCTCAATACTAACAATTAATAACATCTGTTCAAAAGGTGATTTGACATATAATTGAATGTACTAGTGGGTATTTTACATACGACTTTTCATACTTTGTGTGAACATTCATTTGGATGTTATAGAAAGGCTTGGTTCTTCACAAAGCTAAAGCCTGATAATAGTCAACGAAGGCAGAAAGCACAGGAAGTTATAACACAATATTTCTTGCAAGATCATCAAGTATTTTTGAACTTATCAAACAGATATAATAAAATGCATACACTGGTACATTACACAGACCAAAAGGGTCCATGTAAGAAAAGTGCATTGCTAGAATTTACATGCCCTTTCATTTCCAACTTAAAGTGGATGTAAACCCCCCAAAAAAATTGATGTCACAATGTAGAGTATAAGATTTCCTATCATCTGTGCCCAGTCTTGCCACACAGAGTTAATGCAGTGCCGAGTAATCCTCTTTTAACCACTTAAGACCCGGACCAATACGCTGGCAAATGACCCAAGGGGTTTTTGCGATTCGGCACTGCGTCGCTTTAACAGACAATTGCGCGGTCGTGCGACGTGGCTCCCAAACAAAATTTGCGTCCTTTTTTTCCCACAAATAGAGCTTTCTTTTGGTGGTATTTGATCACCTCTGCGGTTTTTATTTTTTGCGCTATAAACAAAAATAGAGCGACAATTTAAAAAAAAATGCAATATTTTTTACTTTTTGCTATAATAAATATCCCCCAAAAATATATAAAAAAACATTTTTTTTCCTCAGTTTAGGCCGATACGTATTCTTCTACATATTTTTGGTAAAAAAAATCGCAATAAGCGTTTATCGGTTGGTTTTCGCAAAATTTATAGCGTTTACAAAATAAGGGATAGTTTTATTGCATTTTTATTAATTATTTTTTTTTTTTACTACTAATAGCGGCGATCAGCGATTTTTTTCGTGACTGCGACAATATGGCGGACACTTCGGACAATTTTTACACATTTTTGGGACAATTGTCATTTTCACAGCAAAAAATGCATTTAAATTGCATTGTTTACTGTGGAAATGACAGTTGCAGTTTGGGAGTTAACCACAGGTGGCGCTGTAGGGGATGTGTACCTAATGTGTGTGTTTACTACTGTAGGGGGGTGTGGCTGTAGGTGTGACGTCATCGATCGCGTCCCCCTATTACAGGGATGACGCGATCGATGCTCCGGCCACAGAGAAGCACGGGGAAGCCGTGTGTACACACGGCTCTCCCCGTTCTTCCGCTCCAGGGACGGATCGCCGCACTGCAGCGGCGATCGGGTCCGCGAATCCCGCGGTCCCGGTCCTGGAGCTTCGGACCGGGTCGCGGGCGCGCGCCCGCGGGCGCGCGCCCGCGACCCACGGCTGGGTACTATAACCAACGTATATATACGTTGATGTGCCCAGCCGTGCCATTCTGCCGACGTAAATCTGCAGGAGGCGGTCCTTAAGTGGTTAATGTTCAGTGCAAATTAACAGAATTCCAGATAAAAACTTGCCAAATTATAAAGTCTGTTTCTCTGTTTTTGCTTTCAGTGACAGGTTATTTACAAATCTAGCTTGGACATGTTTATCATAACATGAGGTGATCCAAAGTTCATTGTATATTACCAGGATGTGTTATGTGGGGGAGGGGTGGATTTCTCACTTTTTATACCTCATGTTATAACAAACATAACATAACATATGATAAACATGTCCAAGCTAGATATGTAAATAACCTGTCACTCAAAGGTTTTATCTGGAAGGCTGTTCATTTTCACTGAACATTAAAAAAGGGCACAGATGATAGGAAATCTTATACTCTACATTGTGACATCAAATTTTTTTTTTGGGGGTTTACATCCACTTTAAATATCAAAGGACCTTTTTGCAGACCACTAATGGAAAAACATTCGGTAATACTGAATTGTGAATTAGAAATCAGATTGTGGCATCTGTTTAACAGAGATGTGCAGAAAACTCAATGACAGATGCTCACGTAAAAATAAAAACACACACAAAATAAGAAGTACTACTTAAAGTGGTTGTAAACCCTCAAATATACCTAGTGAAGTTACAGCCTCAGATGATACAGTGATAAAAATAATCCTCCTACATAAGTTTTACTTGTTTATCTGCAGTCTTATCTTCGCCACACCCCTTCAAAAGGGCAGAATTGTGTTACAAACCCTTCTTCAACACAAATTTATTTCATATGTTAGGAGAATTTTTTAATAGTGGCTTGCGCTGATAACAAAGGAATGAAGCACCAGATAGAAAAGATAGCCTGATCTAAATCCAGCACTGCAGTATCTCTTCTCTCATTATCTCCTCTCAGAGGAGACTCTGCAGCAATGGCTCCCACTGCTGTCAGTCAAATCCTGTGAGGAGGGAGGGTGAGGACACAGCCGAGCTGCACCATGTATCTATAGATGCACACAGCGCTGCTTGGGATCAAGCACACATGAGTGCCCCCATTGCCAGCAAAATTCTATGGGAGAAGAGGAGGAGCCAAGATCACCACTGGGGACCCTAGTGGAGGCTTGGGGCCTCATAATGGAAAACCATTGCATAGAGCAGGTGAGAAGAAAAACAGAAGCTTCAAAATGAATTTAACTCTCTATGTGAATTACCGCATTTTCGGCGTATAACATGCACTTTTTTCCCCTTAAAATTAGAGGAAAATCATGAGTGCACGTTATACACCAATCTACTCACGGTCACGCCCTGTGCCCCCTTTCTAGCCTTTATGCGAGAGGAGCCGAGCGTGGCCGAGCCTAGCCGAGTGTACCCGAGTGTACTGCGCTCGGTATATGTCGGTGGCGGTGCTCAGAGACAGCGTGGGAGAGCTCAGAGACAGTGCAGGAAAAGCGGGGAGGACACCGCCAAGGCTGCAGACGACGGACGCCAGATCAGACAAGGCCGCCGATGGACGCCAGGCAAGACACCAAAACTGTATGGAATTCATTTTTTTTCCAGGAATTTCCCTTCTAGACTATGGGTGCACGCTATACGCCGGTGCGTGCTATAGGCAGATAAATACGGTACATCTATTGTTTGAGTATAAATGCTACACTAAGTATGCACTCCAGCACACACTGCAACATGCACCCTAACATGAAGTGCTGTTGTGTTCCATTACACACCACATTGTGTCCCATGTTGTGTACACAAATACACAGCACTATGCAGCTCAATACACACTGCAGAAAGCCAACCACGCAGCATCATATACATCATAATATATAGTACTGACTCAGCAATCCATACATGCCTCAGAAGCCTTTGTTTACTCTGGGCTATTTACAGAAAGGATCCACCACTCACTTTGGTTGCATACATTTTCATCTCAGATAAAGTTTGGGCAATGTTGCAAAAAAAGGTGGTTAGGAAAAATAATGTAAATAAACATACTTTAGCTAACACTTAAAAATGTACAAAAATTACAAAGGTATAACAAAGGTATAAAATGATTCAATATGTAAATACATGAATAAAATAGTCAGTCTTATTAATTTTCCCTTTTCAGTATACTTGTTCTATAAATAAGTACATTTCAGTTAAATTATATATAAAAAAAAAGTATGTACACTGCCCATTTGAGAATTTTAATTTCTGATACATGGTTGTCTTTCATTAGCACTTTTGCGTTTCCACATGGCTTTTTTTTTATCATGAGAGAATCATAAAATTAGTTTAAAAAGGTTCTGGGGAACAGCTCCATCTCTAGCGTTTAACCAGCTTCTGCTCCCGGAAGAGAAATGTAATATTTTTCCTGGAAAGAACCCTAAGTATTTAAGCTGTAAAATAAATTACTTTAGAGAATTAGTCAGCTGTTACAGAGGATATAAAGGAATCGCCAGGGAATGAGATACCACTATCACTTTATGAAAGGTCAACAATGGGTAATGTGCAAGCGAGGAAAAAAATGAATATCACTATTTAGATAAGAAAAGTAAAAGCACATTAATTTATTATTTCTTTTCCCTTTAAGTCACATAAGGATTAAAAAGATAATGCATGCCGATTGTAGGAAAACTGCTACTCGTTTCTAATTATTCATGATAAGATAATAATTGGTGGTTATTATGGCATATTATTTATTTGATTTTCATGGAACTTAAATTGAAGAAATGCACATAGTTAAGATAAAGAACAAATGTTGTATAGTTTGTTAAATGATCATTATAGAAACAGAAGTGACATTTAAAAGATGTGTGCTTTTTTAGAGCTACCTTTTCTATGGTTGCTACCTAAATTAGACTAAAACTTTTTTTGCGGTAACAACCATGCTGAAGTTCGTTCCCACAACAACATTATTAAGTCTTCAAGATGATCCACTGGCCCAGGCTATACATGGGATTAATCTTCTCCCCTTCCAGAGAAAGCCTCCACCCCCTATGATACAACTGTGAAATGCCCCAAGAAAAAAAGAGTCTGGCAATTTCAAGGAAAATAAAATATGGGGCTAATAAACAGAATTAATAGAGCTTAGTTTTACCTTGAGCTAAAAAAAATCCTTGGGATTCCAAGAATGTTCCATAAGAACATGGGGGCCAAATTGAAGATCTAGGACTTTGTCACTGGAATAATATTTTAGAAGTGATTTTTTTTTTCAGCAGCTAAAGAATCTCCTTATTGTTTCTATTATTTTGCCTGGAAAAATCTAATTGCAGTGAATATGTAGCAGTGAATCCAGTGATTTGTAGTACTGTTACTGAGAATTTAACTTTTTACAGTATTTGAAGCTAATTTTAGAATTCTCTTGAATAGCTGTGTAGATGATGCAACACATGTAGATGTAGATGATGCAACACAGCTGTAAATGACAATGGCATACCAGGGATTTGTAACTTTGTTGTTATGCACTAGTTATCAGAAAGGATAGACAGAGAGCTTTGACATTAGGTGTCAGGAGGGATGAGAGATCAGACCCGTGTGACTGCACAGAGAGACCAGACAATATGATCAGTGAAGTAAAAGGTGTTTAATAAAGTAAATAAGGACAACCAGTAAAGATAGCAAACAATATATATATAATCAAGAAGGGAATACCGTACAGATAGGTCAAGCCAGGCCGAGGTCATACACAAGGGATACCAGCAGATGGGACAGGACGGAGCAAGGGTCGGATGGATGGACTAGCTGCAGGATTCAGGTTAAGGGGAGACAGGGAACAGGAAGCAGGGCAGACAGGTCCAGGCGGGATCAGGGATCAGGATGCAGGGCAGACAAGTCCAGGCTGGATCAGGGATCAGGATCAGAACAGGATCAAGGTACCGAATCAGGGTCAGAATACAGGTCAGGGTACAGGCTTAGGTCCAGCAGATATGAAGATACCAGGGCGAGCTCTGCTTGAGCTCGCCGGGTATAAATAGGGAGTGTCTTAATTACGTTCAAGTCACACCTGAACGTATGAAAGGCTGTGAACTCCAGAAGGCCAGGAACCCCCCGCTGGTGGAGGCCGGTACTGCAGCCAGACTAACAAGCAGATGTACCAACAGGGGGGACCATTCCTGACAGTACCCCCTCAAAGGAGCGGCCTCCGGACGCTCCAACCAGTTGTTGCTGGGGAAGGCTCATGGTGTTAAGCCAGGCAGTGGATAAAGGCTCCGGGTCATCGAGCCGGTGCATTGCCATGAAATGAGATTTGCCATGGAATGAGATGGTCCGCCTCCATCACATTCTATTGGCTCACTCATGTCACGTGACCTATTTAAACGTCAAGTATTGACGCAAACATCAGTCACAGCTAGGCTATCATAGGGAGAGGATCTCCTCTCCCTGTGATTGCCCGATAGCGCTGTCAGCAGCGTGCCTCCCGCCAGCGCTAAGTACACCCCTCGCCCGCAGCTCTATCATAGGGAGAGGATCCAGCTAGGCTATTATGTCAGCAGCGTGCCTCCCGCCAGCGCTAAGTACACCCCGCGCCCGCAGCTCTGCCCCGTCCCCCGTGCTCGCATAGGCTAGCAGAGGGAGAGGATCCAGCTAGGCTATTATGTCAGCAGCGTGCCTCCCGCCAGCGCTAAGTACACCCCGCGCCCGCAGCTCTTCCCCGTCCCCGTGCTCGCAGTCACAGCTAGGCTATCATAGGGAGAGGATCACGCTGCTGACAGCGCTATCGGGCAATCACAGGGAGAGGAGATCCTCTCCTATGATAGCCTAGCTGTGACTGATGTTTGCGTCAATACTTGACGTTTAAATAGGTCACGTGACATGAGTGAGCCAATAGAATGTGATGGAGGCGGACCATCTCATTCCATGGCAAATCTAATTTCATGGCAATGCACCGGGCAGAGGGCATAGGCTTCGAGTCATCAAGCTGGGCAGAAGACGAAAGCTCCGGGTCATCGAGCTGGGCAGAAGACGAAAGCTCCGGGTCATCGAGCTGGGCAGAAGACGAAGGCTCCGGGTCATCGAGCCGGGCAACAGACGAAGGCTCCGGGTCATCAAGCTGGGCAGAGGGCATAGGCTCCGGGTCATCAAGCTGGGGCAGCAGACAAAGGCTCCGGGTCATCGAGCTGGGCAGCAGACAAAGGCTCCGGGTCATCGAGCTGGGCAGCAGACAAAGGCTCCGGGTCATCGAGCTGGGCAGCAGACAAAGGCTCCGGGTCATCGAGCTGGGCAGCAGACAAAGGCTCCGGGTCATCGAGCTGGGCAGCAGACAAAGGCTCCGGGTCATCGAGCTGGGCAGCAGACAAAGGCTCGGGTCATCGAGCTGAATGAATGAATGAATGAAAACTTGTATAGCGCGGCACATGCGAACTGAATCGCCTCTGGGCGCTTGTTGTTCCTGTCTCCCTTGATATCAAAAGAGAAAAAGTCTTGACCTTTTTCCTAAATGCTAGGTGGTTCTCCTCCAACCGAATGCTGGTTGGTAAAGCGTTCCATAGTCTGGGACCTTGGATCGCGAATCTTCTTTCTCCTTTGGACTTAAAGTTGGCTTTCGGAACCTGGAGCAGGTTCTGATTCGTGGATCGCAAAACGCGATTGGGATTATGCGCTTTTATTATTTCGCATAAATAAAGGGGGGCATTCCCATGGACACATCTATGCGTAAGACAGAGAGCTTTAAAAGCAATTCTGTCTTTAACTGGCAGCCAATGAAGGGCTCTCAGTGAAGGTGAGATGGATTCCCAGGGTTTTTTCCCAGTCACAAGTCTGGCGGCCGTATTCTGAACGACTTGCAGACGAGCAATTTGGTACTTGGGGAGGCCGAGGTAAAGGGCGTTTGCATAATCCAGCCTGGAGTTTACAATAGCTCCCACCACGACCGCTAAATCTTCTTTGGGGATGAACGGAGTGAGTCTGCGTAGTAGGCGCAGTAGATGGTGAGATCCGCTGACTACTGACCCTATTTGAGTGTCCATTGTCATAAAGGAGTCAAAAATGACCCCTAGGCTTTTGACTTTGGCGCTAGGGGTGATGATTCTGCCCAAAATAGGCGGGGGGGTCCACGCTGTTGAAAGTTGATTCCTGCGTTTGGCGTGAAACAGAAGAAGTTCTGTTTTTGCTCCATTGAGTTTAAGGTAACTCTTTGTCATCCAGTCCTCTATCAAAGAGAGACATGTCTCTAGATTGAGGTGGTGATCCTGTCTGTTGCAGATACGGAAATACAGTTGCGTATCATCTGCATATGAGTGGTAGAGCAGTTTTTGGCTGCTGATAATCTCAAAAAGAGGACGAAGATAAATGTTAAACAGCACTGGTGACAGAGGCGATCCTTGAGGGACTCCGCATGTTACTGTGCGTTTTTCAGACGTAAAAGGTCCTAACTTCACTGTTTGCGATCGGTTTTCCAAAAAAGAGGAGAACCAAGATAAATCGCTTTCTGCGACTCTGGCTACTTCAGCAAGCAGCCAGTCAGTAACAGATTGTGGTCTACAGTGTCGAAAGCTGCACTTAGGTCCAACAGAACCAGGAGACAAGATTCTCCTTCGTCTGCGGCCTTGAGAACATCGTCCCATACTTTCAGCAATGCTGTTTCCGTCCCATGTCCGGGACGGAAGCCTGATTGCAATGGGTCAAGTAGCTTGTAGGTATCTAGATGCAGTTGCAGCTGTTTTACCACTACTTTTTCCATTATCTTACCTTGTCTAATCAGAGCCTGCACACAGCTAATACACTCAGATAACTTTTGCTGGGGACAGGAGGAATAATACTCATCAAAAGACGCCGGATCATCCTCTAATAGCCACACCAGGGATTCAACTTGGTCATGACTGAAGGGGGGAGAGAAATCGTCCCTACAGACAGGAATAGATGACAGGGGCTGGTTTTACACACAACCGAATTAATGGCTGAACATCATTAAAAGTCATGTAACCCTGATCCACACAGGAATGAGCTAATCGGATAGTTTCCATTAGCTGGTCACTAGTCCAACCCTCCAAAACCTGGCGATAATACCCTTCATCCTCTTCAGCCAGCAGAGAATAATAAAGGATGTCATCGTAATCCATGTTTAGAGCAATGCACTACACCAGGATGGTTCCCAAATGCAGTCACGTCTGATCAAGAATGGCCCTGGTATACTGTCAGGAGGGATGAGAGATCAGACCCGTGTGACTGCACAGAGAGACCAGACAATATGATCAGTGAAGTAAAAGGTGTTTAATAAAGTAAATAAGGACAACCAGTAAAGATAGCAAACAATATATATATAATCAAGAAGGGAATACCGTACAGATAGGTCAAGCCAGGCCGAGGTCATACACAAGGGATACCAGCAGATGGGACAGGACGGAGCAGGGGTCGGATGGATGGACTAGCTGCAGGATTCAGGTTAAGGGGAGACAGGGAACAGGAAGCAGGGCAGACAGGTCCAGGCGGGATCAGGGATCAGGATGCAGGGCAGACAAGTCCAGGCTGGATCAGGGATCAGGATCAGAACAGGATCAAGGTACCGAATCAGGGTCAGAATACAGGTCAGTGTACAGGCTTAGGTCCAGCAGATATGAAGATACCAGGGCGAGCTCTGCTTGAGCTCGCCGGGTATAAATAGGGAGTGTCTTAATTACGTTCAAGTCACACCTGAACGTATGAAAGGCTGTGAACTCCAGAAGGCCAGGAACCCCCCGCTGGTGGAGGCCGGTACTGCAGCCAGACTAACAAGCAGATGTACCAACAGGGGGGACCATTCCCGACATTAGGAGTAAAAACATACACAATATTGGTATAATGTTCAGCGCTAAACCATCTTATGAAAAAGATTAAAGTTTAAAATTTCAATGAAAAGGCATGCATCTGCCTTTTCATTGAATCGGTGAGTGAATTGAAAGTTTTAGGGGTGAACCCCCTAAAAATTTGTCTCTAAAAAAGTCTCTAAATGAAGACTGTCAAGGGAGCGAGGCTGCTTCAGGCACGGGCGGGGGAACCCAATCACTGTGAACAAAAGGATAGCAGAAGTATGAGAGAGAAGCACCAAGCCAATCCTTTAACCACTTCAATACCGGGCTTTAAACCCACCTCCATACCGGGCTTATTTTGGCACTTCTCTCCTACATGTACAAATCATCATTCTTTTGCTCGAAAATTACTCATAACCCCCAAACATTATATATGTTTTTTTAAGCAGACACCCTAGGGAATAAAATGGCGGTCATTGCAACTTTTTATCTTGCACCGTATTTGCGCAATAATTTTTCAAACGCCTTTTTTTTTGTAAAAGAAATGGTTTCATGAATTAAAAAACAACAAAACAGTAAAGTTAGCCCAATTTTTTGGTGTAAAATATGAAAGATGATGTTACACCGAGTAAATAGATACCTAACATGTCATGCTTTAAAATTACGCACACTCGTGGAATGGCGCCAAACTTCATTACTAAAAATTTCCATAGGCTAAGCTTTAAAATGTTTACAGGTTACCAGTTTATAGTTACAGAGGAGGTCTAGTGCTAGAATTGTTGCACATGCTCTAATGCATGCAGCGACACCTCACATGTGTGGTTAGAACGACGTTTACATATGTGGGCTGGACATGCGT
>JAJQKJ010000423.1:0-48339 GCA_029574335.1 Rana kukunoris
GAAATAAATAAAATATTTACATTTGCTTTTTAATCAATCATTATCATGTCTATACACTTGTTATGTGTCTAGCACAGACCGGAGTGCAGAATTATTAGGCAAATGAGTAATTGGACCACATCATCCTCTTTATGCATGTTGTCTTACTCCAAGCTGTATAGGCTCGAAAGCCTACTACCAATTAGGCATATTAGGTAATGTACAACTCTGTAATGAGAAGGTGTGTGGTCTAATGACATCAACACTCTATATCAGGTGTGCATAATTATTAGTCAACTTCCTTTCCTTTGGCAAATGGGTCAAAAGAAGGACTTGACAGTCTCTGAAAAGTCAAAAATAGTGTGATATCTTGCAGAGGGATGCAGCACTCTTAAAATTGAAAAGCTTCTGAAGCATGATCATCGAACAATCAAGCATTTCATTCAAAATAGTCAACAGGGTCGCAAGAAGCGTGTGGAAATACCAAGGCGCAAAATAACTGCCCATGAACTGAGAAAAGTCAAGCGTGCAGCTGCCAACATGCCACTTGCCACCAGTTTGGCCATATTTCAGAGCTGCAACATCACTGGAGTGCCCAAAAGCACAAGGTGTGCAATAATCAGAGACATGGCCAAGGTAAGAAAGGCTGAAAGACGACCACCACTGAATAAGACCCACAAGCTGAAACGTCAAGACTGGGCCAAGAAATATCTCAAGACTGATTTTTCTACCGTTGTATGGACTGCTGAAATGAGAGTGAGTCTTGATGGACCAAAGGAATGGGCCAGTGGCTGGATTGGTAAAGGGCAGAGAGCTCCAGTCCGACTCAGACGCCAGCAAGGTGGAGGTGGAGTACTGGTTTGTGCTGGTATCATCAAAGATGAGCTTGTGGGGCCTTTTCGGGTTGAGGATGGAGTGAAGCTCAACTCCCAGTCCTACTGCCAGTTTCTGGAAGACCCCTTCTTCAAGCAGTGGTACAGGAAGAAGTCTGCATCCTTCAAGAAAAACATGATTTTCATGCAGGACAATGCTCCATCACACGCGTCCAAGTACTCCACAGCGTGCCTGGCAAGAAAGTGTATTAAAGAAAAAAAACGAATGACATTGCCTCCTTGTTCACCTGATCTGAACCCCATTGAGAAGAACCTGTGGTCCATCATCAAATGTGAGATTTACAAAGAGGGAAAAGAGTACACCTCTCTGAACATTGTCTGGGAGGCTGCGGTTGCTGCTGCATGCAATGTTGATGGTGAACAGATCAAAACACTGACAGAATCCATGGATGGCAGGCTTTTGAGTGTCCTTGCAAAGAAAGGTGGCTATATTGGTCACTGATTTGTTTTTGTTTTGTTTTTGAATGTCAGAAATGTATATTTGGGAATGTTGAGATGTTATATTGGTTTCACTGGTAAAAATAAATAATTGAAATGGGTATATATATATTTTTTTTGTTAGGTTGCCTAATAATTCAGCACAGTAATAGTACTCACCTGAACACACAGATATCCCCCTAAAATAGCTAACACTAAAAAAAAAAAAAAAACTACTTTCAAAAATATTCAGCTTTGATATTATTGAGTTTTTGAGGTTCATTGAGAACATGGTTGTTGTTCAATAATACAATGAATCCTCAAAAATACAACTTGCCTAATAATACTGCACTACCTGTATACTTCTATCATAAATACCATATTATGGTTCTGCAATCTGACGGGTGCGCTTTATATGTTTTCCATTTTTATATCTACATTTTATTGTTGAAATGTTATTAATCTTTGTGCACATATTTACCTTCCTGAACGAGGCTAAACGGACCTCCAGTTTGAGGCACCTCCACCTCTCCAGCCACCAGCATACTGCAATCTCCTATGTCGGCACTATTTGGGGGGGGGACATCCTCCATAACAGGAGCGGTGGCTGGCGATTGGGAGGTCCCTGGCTGATCCTCATCCCTCTCCTCCTCTGCCTCATCCTCCTCTGGCACATCCTCCTCTGCCGCATCCTCCTCTGCCGCATCCTCCTCTGCCGCATCCTCCTCTGCCGCATCCTCCTCTGGCACATCCTCCTCTGCCGCATCCTCCTCTTCTTCCTCCTCATCAGCGTCCTGGCGCCTTTTGCGCTTGTTGCGCACAGCTGGTAGCGGAGCTCCTAGAATAACACAATGTTCATATATTAGAAAAATATTTTCTAATGACGTATGCAAATTCGGTGTACTCTGCTGTATTGTATATGAATACAAATTAATTTATATAGACAGTTAACCAATGGGAAAATGTTATATTAAAGGGTCTTGTGGGCACTACAGGGGACTGAGCGTGAGCTGGTCTGCCACCATGGTAAAATGAGCTGTTTTTGTCTCCTTTGTTTTGTTCAGACGATATCATGTTAAAAAAAAAGGGCCTGATGGATCACACGGGATTACTATGAAAACCCCACGCCTAACACAGGAATTGAGTGGGAATCTATATATATAAAACTCAACGGGCCAGATTCAGGAAAGGTTACGCTGGCGGATCGAGTGATCCGCCAGCCTAACTGTGGCTTTGAGCCGGCGTTTCTGTTTTCTGTAACCAGAAAACAAGAAACGCCGGGTTGAAGTTCCGATGCGAGCAGCGTAACTGAGTTTCGCCATCGCATCGTTACTTCAACTTAAAAATGGCGCCGGGGGCGTTCCCGCCGATTTCCGCTCAAAAAATATGTTAATGAGCGGAAAACGGCAATTCACGATCGAAATCCGGCGCGACGCAATGACGATACGACGTTTCCGGACGGGATACGCGGCGCATAGATATACCTACATGGGGTTGGAGTATCCTATGTTAGGTATAGGCGTCGTCATCGCGTCGGAAAAAAAAAAAAAAACGTCGCTTGCGTAAAACGGTCATGAATGGGAATGTGACGTCATTGACGTTCATTCACAGATTTTGGAGCATGCGCACGGGGATGTTTTGACACTCGACGCATGCGCAGTACGTTGGCGGCGGGATCGCGCGTAGTTAGCATACTACACGCCCCGTACCCGCGACATTTGAATTCCGCCGGCTCATTTGTGATGCGCTGCCGCAACTTTAGGAGCAAGTGCTTCGTGAATGACAGCACTTGCTCCTAAAATTTCGGCAGCGCAACGCAAATCAGAAGCGTTACTCCAGAGCAAAGATGCTCTGGAATACGTGAATCTGGCCCATCGTGTCTGTATGTATGTATGTATGTATGTACCAGCATCACGTCCAAACGGCGAAAGATATTTACATGAAACTTGGCACACAGGTTACTTATGTGTCAGCCACAAACATAGGATAGGTGATTTAAGCCTTACCCTCCCCCATTTGCCATGGTCGGGGTTTTTCTTTAAATTCCCATCCATTCAACTCTATGGGAAATACATGTCACTTCATAACAGCTGTAGATATTTCGATAACACTTGGTCACATGTTACTTACACGTCCACTTAAAGCATAGGATCGTTAATTTATCCATTAACTACCCCCATTTGTGATGGTCGTGGTTTTTGTTTAAAGTCCCATGCAAAGCAATGGGAAATGTATGTTCCCACATAACTTCTGTGTTGCTGTCTGCTGTCCCATGTCTTTTTTCAACAGTACTATGAATACCTTGGCTGGTGGTGATATATGTTACCACAACATGGCGTCTGGGTTAACAACATCTGCCCTTACATTAATTACATATGACCTTAAATAACTGTCAACAAAGGAGCTGCGGTGGGTCAACGCGATTGCCACTGCGCTGACAAGCCATTCACCTCTGCAGCTAGGGGTTCTGATCCCGCTCTCGGCTACATGTTAATTGAGTTTGGTGGTCTCAGCCCGGCCTCCGGTGGGAGTGCTATGCGAGGTAAGCCTGCGCTTAGTACGCCTACCCCCCTCCCACAAAAACCACCACACTTACACACGCACTCGAAATTGGGTTAACATGCGCGCACTCTGACCACGCGGTCTCTAAAAAGAGAGGCGAAGGACTAACGGGGCTGTTTGAGCGGGCAAATCCTCTTACTACCTTATAGGGAGTCCCTCTGCCACGTTGGGCTTCAAAGCGGAGCAGGTAGGACGGGCTGTATGTGAGGACCCCCTCTCACACGCCATTGTCACCAGGGGCATGGAGAAAGGTGGCATATTGCCTCTGGGGGAGGCCTGTCTACTCCCAAATCCTGCAGTCCGTCTCCTCTCTAGAGTACACGCACAAAATACACTATAGAAAAAAAAAACATAACTGTCAGCAATAACTTACCTGGGTGAAATTTAGCACGGAGACGCCTGACGCGGTCCATATGCCGCCTTTTAAGGTCGGACCACTTTTTCACGATGGCCATGTGATCTGGTGGCCCGCCAGGATGTCCTCTTAATTTTTCTATCACGGAGCTCACCACCTCCTTCTTTTCCGCCTGCCTCTGCATCTGATCATATCCTGTTTCCAGGAACGTCTGCAAGATGAAGAACAAAGTATATTATAATACTTTTGTTTAAAACCTTATGGATATATGACGGAAATCTATGGTATTCAACATTGGGAGCATTCTCGCCTTATTAATCAATGACAGGGTTAACATGACAGATTTTATATCTTGCCATTTTTTAGACTTTTAGATGAATTAATTTAGAATAAATAATGGAGTTGATGTTATTTAAAAACTACAACTACCAGCATGCTCTGATACACCATGTAGCTCCCCGTCACCAGCTGTACAAGAATTATACTTTAACTAGGAGCATGGCTGGACAGTTAATGGCTGTCCGGTAATAACGGGGAGTTGTTTTGCAACAGCTGTAGGCTCCGTTTAGGAAACAGTGACGCATAAGCGAGTAGCGCCCGCATATGAAAATGGTGTTCAAACAACACAAGTGAGGTATCGACGCGATCGTTAGAGCGAGAGCAATAATTTTAGCCCTAGAGCTACTCTTTAGCTGAAAAAATGCAACCTGTTGAATTATTAAAAAATCACATATCGAGAATTTTTAAGGGTGAAAGTTTGACGCCATGCCACGAGCGGGCACAATTTTTGAGCGTGACATGTTGGGTATCATTTTACTCGGCGTAACTTTATCTTTCACAAAATCTAAAAAAATTGGGCAAAATTTATTGTTGTGTTATTTTCCAATTCAAAAAAAGTTATTTTTTTCCAAAAAATGAGCGCTTGTAAGACCGCTGCGCAAATACGGTGTGCCAAGAAATATTGCAATGATTACCATTTCATTCTCTAGGGCAGGGGTCTCCAAAGTACGGCCCGCGGGCCACATCCGGCCCGCCAGGCCATTTCCTCCGGCACGCAGCTGGAGTCACTGGTCCACCTGTTAGTTGTGGAACCTGCGCTGAATATTCGTCCCTAGCAATATGCAGCGCAGGTCCCGCAATCTCTCCCGGCGTCTCACTGTGTTTGTGTTGGCTGCTGGGTCCACGGGCATCCTAGCAGCCAATGATTTGTTTTAGACCCGTTGCCACACCGCCCTGCTCCCCCTCCCGCCTCGCTGTTAACCAGTAACGAGTGTGTATTAAGGCGGGGCGGGAGTCGGGAAGTGCAGCAGGTCTGAACAGCCAGTGTGTGTAATGTCTGACGCGCTGGTAAAGTACACATGCATGGAGGAGGGAGGGGGGCTGATGCGAGATGATTACTGTACACTACTGTGGAGGGTGGCTGAATGGCTCTGATATGGCACAAACTTCAGGGTGCTGATAATTCTGATGGGGACACAAGTGGGAGGTGCTCTAATGGGGATACAAGTGACAAGTAGGGGGTGGTGCTCTTATGGGGACACCAGTGGGGGGGTTCTCTAAAGGGGACACCAGTGGGGGGGTTCTCTAATGGGGACACCAGTGGGGGGGTGCTCTTATGGGGACACCAGTGGAGGGGGGTTTAATGGGGACAGCAGTAGGGGGTGCCCTAATGGGGACACAGATGTGTGGGGAGACTATTGGGCCCACAGATGTATGGGGACACCAATGTGGGGACACAGATGTATGAGGAGACTGGTGGGGAAACCAATGTGGGGACACAGATGTATGAGGAGACTGGTAGGGAAACAGATGTGTGGGGATAGATGTGTGGGGACAACAGTGTGGGGACAGATAATTGTGGGGACACCAGTGTGGGAGCCAGATGTGTGGGGATACCAGTGTGTGGACACAGATGTGTGGGGACACAAGTGTTGGGACACTGATTTATGGGGAGACTGGTGGAGTCACAGATGTGTGGGGACATAGATGTATGAGGAGACTGGTGGAGTCACAGACGTGTGGGGACACAAGTGTGGGGACACTGATTTGTGGGGAGACAGGTGTCCCCATACATCTGTGTCCCCACCAGTCTCCCCACAAATCAGTGTCCCCACACTTGTGTCTCCACACATCTGTGTCCCCACCAGTCTCCTCATAGATCTGTGTCCCCACATTAGTGTCCCCATACATCTGTATCCCCAACAGTCTCCCCACAAATCAGTGTTCCCACACTTGTGTCCCCACACATCGGTGTCCCCAACAGTGTCCTCATACATCTGTGTCCCCAGCAGTCTCCTCATACATCTGTGTCCCCACATCAGTGTCCCCACCAGTCTCCCCACACATCTATGTCCCCACACTTGTGTCCTCACACATCTGGGTCCCCACACTGGTGTCCCCACACATCTGTGACCCCCACCAGTCTCCTCATACATCTGTGTCCCCAGCAGTCTCCTCATACATCTGTGTCCCCACATTGGTGTCCCCACACATCATGTGTGTCCCCACACTTGTGTCCTCACACATCTGGGTCCCCACACTTGTGTCCTCACACATCTGGGTCCCCACACTTGTGTCCCCACACATCTGTGACCCCCACCAGTCTCCTCATACATCTGTTACCCCACCACTCTCCTCATACATCTGTGTCCCCACATGGGTGTCCCCATACATCTGAGTCCCCACCAATGTGGGGGCACAGATGTATGAGGAGACTGGTGGGGCCACAGATGTGTGGGGACACCAGTGTGGGGACACATATGTGGGGACACAGATGTGTGGGGACATAGATGTGTGGGGAGACTGGTGGGGACACAAATGTGTGGGGACACCAATGTGGGGACACAGATGTATGAGGAGACTGGTGGGCTAACATATGTGTGGGGACAACAGTGTGGGGACACATAATTGTGGGGACACCAGTGTGGGGGCACAGATGTATGAGGACACTGGTGGGGACACAGATGTGTGGGGACACCAGTGTGGGGTCACAGATGTGTGGGGAGATTGGTGGGGACACAGATGTGTGGGACACCGATGTGGGGACACAGATGTATGAGGAGACTGTTGGGGTCACAGATGTGTGGGGAGACTGGTGGGGACACAGTTGTATAAGGAGACTGGTGGGAACACAGTTGTATGGGGACACCAATGTGGGGTCACAGATGTATGAGGAGACTGGTGGGGCCACAGATGTATGGGGACACCAGTCTCCTCACAAATCTGTGGCCCCGCACTAGTGTCCCCACACATCTGTGTCCCCACCAGTGTCCTCATACATCTGTGCCCCCACACTGGTGTCCCCACAATTCTGTGTCCCCACACTGTTGTCCCCACACATCTGTTAGCCCACCAGTCTCCTCATACATCTGTGTCCCCACATTGGTATCCCCACACATTTGTGTCCCCACCAGTCTCCCCACACATCTGTGTCCCCAACAGTCTCCTCATACATCTGTGTCCCCACATCGGTGTCCACACCTATCTGTGTCCCCACCAATCTCCCCACACATCTGTGTCCCCACACTGGTGTCCCCACACATCTGTGTCCCCACCAGTCTCCTTATACATCTGTGTTCCCAACAATGTGGGGACACAGCTGTATGAGGAGACTGGTGGGGACACAGATATGTGGGGACACAAATTTGGGGACATAGATGTATGAGTAGACTGGTGGGGTAACAGATGTGTGGGGACATAGATGTATGAGGAGACTGGTGGGGTCACAGATGTATGAGGAGACTGGTGGGGACACAAATGTGTGGGGACACCAATGTGGGGACACAGATGTATTAGGAGACTGGTGGGGACAAATATGTGTGAGGAGACTGGTGGGGACACCAATGTGGGGACACAATTGTGGGTACACTGATTTGTGGGGAGACTGGTGGGGACACATGTATGGGGACACCAATGTGGGGACACAGATGTATGAGGAGACTGGTGGGGTAACAAATGTGTGGGGACCCAGATGTGTGGGGACATAAATGTATGAGGAGACTGGTGGGGGTCACAGATGTATGGGGACACCAATGTGAGGACACAGATTTGTGGGGAGACTGGTGGGGACACATGTATGGGGACACCAATGTGGGGACACAGATGTATGAGGAGACTGGTGGGGACAAATATGTGTGAGGAGACTGGTGGGGACACCAATGTGGGGACACAGATTTGTGGGGAGACTGGTGGGGACAAATGTTTGGGCTCACCAATGTGGGGACACAGATGTATGAGGAGACTGGTGGGGTAACAAATGTGTGGGGACCCAGATGTGTGGGGACATAAATGTATGAGGAGACTGGTGGGGGTCACAGATGTATGGGGACACCAATGTGAGGACACAGATTTGTGGGGAGACTGGTGGGGACACATGTATGGGGACACCAATGTGGGGACACAGATGTATGAGGAGACTGGTGGGGACAAATATGTGTGAGGAGACTGGTGGGGACACCAATGTGGGGACACAGATTTGTGGGGAGACTGGTGGGGACAAATGTTTGGGCTCACCAATGTGGGGACACAGATGTATGAGGAGACTGGTGGGGTAACAGCTGTGTGGGGACAACAGTGTGGGGACACAGAATTGTAGGGACACCAGTGTGGGGGCTCAGATGTACGAGGAGACTGGTGGGGACACAGATGTGTGGGGACACCAGTGTGGGGACACAGATGTGTGGGGACAAAAGTGTATGAGGAGACTGGTGGGGGGGCACAGATGTGTGGGGACACCAATGTGATGACACAGATGTATGGGGAGACCAATGAGATGACACAGATGTATGGGGACACCAATGTGGGGACACAGATGTATGGGGACACCAATGTGGGGACACAGATGTATGATTAGACTGGTAGGGTAACAGATGTGTGGGGACATAGATGTATGAGGAGACTGGTGGAGTCACAGATGTATGAGGAGACTGGTGGGGACACAAATGTGTGGGGACACAGATGTATGAGGAGACTGGTGGGGACAAATATGTGTGAGGAGACTGGTGGGGACACCAATGTGGGGACACAGATTTGTGGGGAGACTGGTGGGGACAAATGTTTGGGCTCACCAATGTGGGGACACAGATGTATGAGGAGACTGGTGGGTAACAGCTGTGTGGGGACAACAGTGTGGGGACACAGAATTGTAGGGACACCAGTGTGGGGGCTCAGATGTACGAGGAGACTGGTGGGGACACAGATGTGTGGGGACACCAGTGTGGGGACACAGATGTGTGAGGACAAAAGTGTATGAGGAGACTGGTGGGGGGCACAGATGTGTGGGGACACCAATGTGATGACACAGATGTATGGGAGACCAATGAGATGACACAGATGTATGGGGACACCAATGTGGGGACACAGATGTATGGGGACACCACTGTGAGGACACAGATGTATGGGGACACCAATGTGGGGACACAGATGTATGGGGACACCAATGTGGGGACACAGATGTATGGGGACACCAATGTGATGACACAGATGTATGGGGACAACAATGTGGGGAGACAGATGTATGGGACACCAATGTGGGGACACAGATGTATGGGACACCAATGTGAGGACACAGATGTATGGGGACACCAATGTGGGGACACAGATGTATGGGGACACCAATGTGGGGACACAGATGTATGGGGACACCAATGTGGGGACACAGATGTATGGGGACACCAATGTGGGGACACAGATGTATGGGGACACCAATGTGGGGACACAGATGTATGGGGACACCAATGTGGGGACACAGATGTATGGGGACACCAATGTGGGGACACAGATGTATGGGGACACCAATGTGGGGAGACAGATGTATGGGGACACCAATGTGGGGACACAGATGTATGGGGACACCAATGTGAGGACACAGATGTATGGGGACACCAATGTGGGGACACAGATGTATGGGGACACCAATGTGGGGACACAGATGTATGGGGACACCAATGTGGGGACACAGATGTGGGGGAGACTGGTGAGGACACGGATGTAAAACCTCATGCACGCTGGTAGTTTAACCCGCTGAATGATGCTCCATCGTTGTATTAGACAACAGGACCATCATCCAGTTCTGCTGTCAACAGTAAGTAAAATGCTATTCTTCTTCTACTGTGGATTTATTTAGTTAAATTATTTTTCCGGCCCGCAGATATGAGTAAAATATAGAATGTGGCCCTCGAAGTGAAAAGTTTGGAGACCCCTACTCTAGGGTGTTAGAAAAAAATATATATATAATGTTTGGGGGTTTTAAGTAATTTTCTAGCCAAAAAAAAGTTTTAGTCTCCTAAACACCAAATCTGAAAAAATTAGCCCGGTGTCCACAACATGTTAAATTCATTATGCAAAATAGCAAGGAAAGTGCCTAAATACACATTTACCAAGCAGGGTGTCTGCAGCTGTACAGGCATGCTGGGACTTGTAGTTTTGTAACACCAGGAGACAAATTGTTTGGGAAATACTAATATCTGATCTTATATACTAACTTTTAAACTAGTCTAAAATGCAGGTAAAGATAATTCAAATACTCACACAGATCAGCATATTCTCCTCACTTGGTGTCAGATTACTCCCAACCATTTTTTAATAAAAGAAATCTGGGCACTAGACCAACAACAACTACCTATGGAAAATGAAACTGGCAAGTGTCCAAGTTCCAGGAAGTAGTCGCGCGCGCGTGTTATTCGCGCGATTGCGCAAGCGCGCTCGAGAAATTCGCAATACTGTTTTTAGGTGAAATAACACATATATTCGATTTCAGAGTGTTACTGTCGAAATTCCGCAATGAATTTATCATTCGCATTTTGTGAAATTTCGAAAAAATATCTCGAATATTCGATTTCAGAATGAGCCAATCAGAGCGCTCCTAAAGTATCTCCCGAAATTCTGCCAAAGACAATCGCAATCGCAATATTGCGAAGTTTCGATAAAATATCAAGAATATTCTGAGCCAATCACAGTGCTGCATTCCACATTACTCGAAATTTCGCAATTATTTTGTATTACAACATATCACAAATATTCTGAGCCAATCAGAGTGCTCCTTACACATTTGCCGAATATTCTCAATTATTTTGTATTGCAACATATCACGAATATTCTGAGCCAATCAGAGTGCTCCTTACACATTTGCCGAATATTCTCAATTATTTTGTATTGCAACATATCACGAATATTCTGAGCCAATCAGAGTGCTCCCTCCGCATTTCTCGAATATTCGCATTCGCATTCGCAATAGCGAAAATTCGCAATGATTTCACTTTCAAAAAATATCACGAATATTCGTATTTAGCGAATATATCACGAATATTCGACAATATATTCGAGATATATCGCGAAATCGAATATGGCATATTCTGCTCAACACTAATTGTTACTGACCGCTGCTGTGTTAATTTATAACTGAAGCATACCAAACACAGTTTGGTATGCTTCAGTTTGTGAATGAACAGGAAGCAGCTCAGGACAAAACACTTCCCAATTATTCACTATGCAGCTGTGGATACAAAGAGGGGACTGGGGAATCTAAATCTTTATACTGAGTCCCTTTCTCTGTCTCAGAAGTAAAACTTCAGGGCCCCCCCAAACGTAATATTGTAAAAAAAATAAAATAATATAAAATAAAAACTACTGTTGAGGACTGAGATAGAAGGTGGAGATAAGTCAACCACATTAGCTCTACTCTTCTTCTTTCAATCTGTTTTCTTTGTAACAAAATGCCCAGGTTTGGAGCTACTTGCTCCTTTGTTTTCTACATTCTTAGGCCGCGTACACACGATCAAATTTATCTGCTGGAAACGGTTCGACGGACCGTTTCAGCAGACAAATTAGATCGTGTGTACAGGTGAGCAGACAGGTTTTTTCGAGCAGACAAATTTTAAAGCATGCTTTAAAATCTGTCTGCTGGGAACCCGTCCGTCCGACATGTCTGCTGGTTAGTACGCTAACCAGCGGACATATCTGTCCGCACATGCGCCGAATGGATTCGACGCATGCGTGGAATTATTTTACTTCCTGGTTCGGTGACGTGGCGGCGTCAACGTCACCGCCACGTCACTGCGCTGTCTGCCGGCGGGGATTTTGGTTTGATCGTTTGTACATGATCAAACCAATATATCCCAGCAGACAAATCCGATCAAACTGGTCTGTCAGACCGATTCGATTGGATTAATTTAGTGGTGTGTACGCGGCCTTAATGATTCATTGTACAAGGTTATGCAGGGTGGTTGACCACTACTCTATATACTTTATCACATAAATGTTCAGTTCACGGTCCTGTCTGACATGTATTACACCACATCTAGCAATCGGCTGGTCTTCAATTGCACTATGGGTGTCATCTCATCATTATCTTTGTATTTAAATGGTTCTTTTTCTGTGATATATCTTGTCACTATTAACCCCTTCCTTACCGGGCCATAATCATATGTCGCCGACAGGAACCCTCCCCGGACGTCTTTTCTTCCCTGCAATCTAGGGCACGCGCGCGCCCAAGGCACCGCTCGTTACCTGGTCACGATGTCTGCCGGGCACCCGCGATTGCCGGTGTTCACGGCAGGAGTGTGGATCTGTGTGTGTGTAAGAGGTGAGGAGACCGATGTGTGTTCCCTTGCGAGTCCCTCTCCCCCTACAGTAAGAATCACTCCCAGGGAACATATTAACCCCTTCAGAACCCCTTAAGGTTTAACCCCTTCCCTGCTAGTCATATTTACACAGTAATCAGAGCAGTTTTATAGCACTAATCGCTGTATAAATGTGAATGGTCCCAAAAACATGTTAAAAGTGTCTGATATGTCCACGGCAATGTCACGGTCACAATAAAAATCGCAGATCGCTTTACTAGTAAACAAATAATAATAAATAAAAATGCCATAAATCTATCCTCTATTTTGTAGACGCTATGGCCCAGATTCACGTACATCTGCGCATTATTGGACCGGCGTAGCGCACCGCCTTTACGTTAGACTTGCGCAATTTTGCCGCGTAATCACCCTATTCTCGTAGCTTTTGCGCAGAAAATTGCGCATGCGTAACGTTATTTCAGAGGCGTAAGGCGGAGTAATACAAATTGGGAAGGACGTGGGCGGTTACATTGAAATGAGCCGTGACCCCATGCAAATGAAGGGCCAGCCGGTTCGCGCATGCGCACTTGAAGGAGACCATGGTCAGCACCTCTGTTCGCATGCTCACAACTTGGGAACGGCGCAATCAGTGAAACTGGAAGTGGACTAGGGCAACTTAGTGAACTACGCAAACAGCATAAATAGACAGACACAAATGCACTTCCTTTGCAAAAGTACATCCCTTTGTATCCCTTCCTATACAGCAAGGTGCTTTTGTTTATTAGCGTTTGTTTGTTTGTTTGTTTGTTTGTTTGTGACGTGTCTTTGAGATATTTGGGGACTGTTTTGCAGAGTGATTTTTGTCTTTTATGTGTTTTCTTTGTTGTTATTTTGTTAAAATTATATTTTTGCTGGGGCATTTTTTATTTTTGCTCGTCATTTATTTTATTTTTTTGGTTCTGTTTGTGTATGATTTTGGAATGTGGGGGTGATATTCCTGCGGGAAAAGGGGTGTCACCCTCATTTGTGGTGGAGAAGTGATCCCCAGGTCTGTGTGAATGGTGTATGAATGTACAGTGACATAATTGGAGCCGTGGCATGGCGTTGCTGCTCACAAGTCCTGCATGGTGGACTGGTGCCAATCCAATGTGATGAGGATGTGATGTGTCTGTGCTAGGGACCACAGTGGTGTGCATGCATGCATTCTCATTGTGCCATGATTAATGTGTGTGTTTAACGTGCAAAGATGCATATGTGAGCTGGCATGAGATGGGGTCATGAGATGGGGTCCCAGTGCATATGCAGAGTCACCTTGAAGGGACAAGACAGGAGGATGTTAGTAGTGCATGTGCCCCTTGTGATGTGTGCATCATGGGGGGGGGGGGGCAGTCATGCCTGCCACCCATGTTACTCACCAACCAGCCAGCTGTCCCCATACATGTTCTGTTCGAAATCTGTGGGGATGGGGCTAAGTGTGAATATGTAGCTGTCATGGGTGTCATGGGTAGTGCCACGTGTTGGGCTGCTGATGTCCTCCTGCAAGGTTGTGGTTAATTCCATAATGGCATGAGGGGTGAATCTGAAGATGCGAGACACCTCAGAATCACTCATGCCATAGATGTCTATGCATGTGTGATATATCAAGTGAAGAGTGAGGGGCTTGTATCAGATAACAATATTGTATTAGATTCGATTAAATTGTAAAGTTTATATAAGCAAATAAAAAGTAAAAAAAATAAAAAAATAAAACATCTCCTGTGCCCTCCTTAGTGCCCTCCTCAGTGCCCTCATCCTTCTTTGTTCATCTAAAGTCAGTAGTATAGCTATGCGCGACGATGCCCCTGGCATGTTGGCATACAGATTGTTGTGCAACACGTGTGACTGCTGAGCTCCTCACTAACAGTGTTGCTTTATCTAAAAGGTAGACTTTTTTTCTCTTTTTAGACCAGCTTTTATATGCTCTAATTTTAGACAGGACATTTTGCTGTTGCGCACACTGCGTAGCCTGCGCTGCCCTAACGTTCTTTTGTGGATCCCCGTAAGTCCCTCACTAGCATATTTGACTAGCAAATCAATGGTCTGTCTAGCGCAGTTTTGCGCGGACGGATGCGCCTGTCTAACGAAATTACGCTGGACAAAAAAAAGTAGATTTCTTGCGTATCTCGTTTTGGGGATGCCGTGCATCGAAACGCACGCGCACATTTAGACTTACGCACGCGCATCTCCTGTTGCGCAGGCGTAATCGCTCTGTGAATCTGGGCCTATTACTTTTGCGCAAACCAATAAATATAAGCTTATTGCAATTTGTTTTACCAAAAATATGTAGAAGAATACGTATCAGCTTAAACTGATGAAAAAAATTGTTTTAAAAAAAAAAGAAAATGTGATATTTATTAAATCAAAAAGTAAACTCTTCTTTTCTTTATAGCACAACAAGTATAAACTGCAGAGGTGATCAAATACCACCAAATGAAAGCTCTAATGTTGGGGGGGAAAAACATAAAGATTTAATTTGGGTACAGAGTTGAATTGTCATTCAAAGTGCAACAGCGCTGGGAGGGCGTGGCTACTGCGCGGCTGAATG
The DNA here is from genome assembly GCA_029574335.1 of Rana kukunoris. Classification (NCBI taxonomy): domain Eukaryota; kingdom Metazoa; phylum Chordata; class Amphibia; order Anura; family Ranidae; genus Rana; species Rana kukunoris. The sequence goes on from JAJQKJ010000423.1 coordinate 15,349, forward strand.
GACGCCTGAATCAGGAGCTCCGCTTCAGTGTCAGGGAAATCGGCTCACTGAGGCACCGTGGGCTACTTTAAAACACCGGGGAGACGAGCTACATACCCGCACACCTCCCGGGGATGACAAGAAAACGCAAGACCGCCGTTCATCCGGCGAAATTGGAGGATTTCTTCTCCCCCAGGCCTAGCAGCGTGCTCCAAGATGGCGCCGGCGGCGGATCTCCGGCCTCCGGAGCAGGCTCATCTATCTCCACAAAGAGCCCAGGATCGAGGGCTGGGACACAACGCCGCTCCCCAGAGGCATCCACTCCTCTCTCCTGCAGCCCGGCGAAATCCAAGCCTCGTCTGTCAGCTGAGCCGCACGGCTCTCAGGTCAGTGCACTACAGGGGTCTATGGAGGACACACATGAGCTCTCAGCTCCCATCAATGCTTTCCCTACTTCCAACCTCCCAGTTTCTGACACTACTTTAAAAGACATGTCTCTCTGCGGAGCTCCCTGCATTCAGACATGATGGAATGCATGAGGAGCTTCAGGATGGAGATGGGGGAACTGGGTGGCAGAATGGATCATGTAGAAAAAAAAATGGGGTAATACGCCTCTTCCTACAACTCCCTGGTAGACTCTCACAATGACCAGGCTGATGAAGTCGCATGGCTCAGGGCTAAAGTCGCAGATCTCGAAGATAGATCTCGAATGAACAACGTCAAGTTACGGGGTGTCCCCGAGACTGTCCTGCCTGCTCAGCTCCAGCAATATGCTCGTGAGCTTATGGGGTCACTTCTGCCTTCCTTGCCTGAATCTGAGCTAGTAGTCGATCGGATACACCGCCTGCCCAAACCTGCACACCTCCCAGACAATATTCCTAGGGACGTCTTGATGCGGATACATTTTTACCACGTGAAAGATCAATTTATGCTGGCTTTCCGCAAACGCCCCCACTCATCTGATCGTTATGCCAATCTACAAGTGTATGCGGACCTCTCACAGCACACAATGCAGAGACGCAGGTCCCTTATCCCAGTGACGAAAGCTCTCCGCAATCACAACATCATTTACAAGTGGGGCCAACCGACCAAACTCATTATAACTAAGGACGGTGCTTCAAGTGTAGTCATGAACCTGGAAGAGGGACTAGCACTCCTGCGCACATGGGATATTCTTCCTGAGCATTCCCCACTGGAAACGGCCCCCTCCTCCTCCTCCTCCCCCAGGGTTCAGACCCATGACGAATGGACACTGGTGTCGCACAAACGCAACAACAAGAAGAAATCTTAAAGCCCCTGTGCCTCAGGAATCTTGCTACTCTGTTTACTACATTGGTTCCCTGACCTCACTGGAGCTCCTTCCCACGAACTTCCCCTCCTGAAATTATGTGCAGCTACCCTGCATCCGGATCCCAGGTGGGATCTTCCTTTTTACTCCTACTGTTTTTTGCCTGTGTTATACCCTCCTTCTGTTCAATTTTCATGACTTTTCTCCCTTTCCCCGCTTCCCTTGAGATGGATCCTATCCTGTTTTCAACTAAGACGTTCCGTTCACCGTCCAAACTCGCCTTCTGGACCTGGCTGAATATGGAGGACCTGCTGTGGTGTCACAAGGCACTGTTATCATTCTCCTGCATGACCAAATATGGCTCTAACGGTTACTTCTTTTAATGTCCGAGGACTGAACCATCCGGTCAAACGGGCTTCAGTGTGGAGAGAGGCTCTGAAGCTAGAGGCTCAGACGTCCTCTGCCTTCAAGAGACACACCTCATGGCGTCTGGCGCGCCTTCTCTCTCCCACACCAGATTCCCCCACATCTTCCAAGCACCTGCCCCTAAAAAGCAAAAGGGGGTTCTCTTTGCCATCAAAGACACTGTTAACTTCTCTCTCCAGGACTCACTGGTCGACCCTGACGGCAGGTTCTTGGTATTAGTTGGGTCCTTTAACAACAAATTATACACACTGGTCAACCTCTATGTGCCCAACACTCACCAGCTTCGCTTCCTGAGGAAACTCTTTTGCAAAATTAATAAGATACGGAAGGGTGCTCTGATCATGTGTGGGGACTACAACCTGACGGTTGACTTTGAGATGGACACTACCTCTAGAGCCAAACGCTCCCAGCCTGCTTTACACTCCCTGCTGCACGCTGAGGGTATGTTCGACGTCTGGAGATGCCAACACGCATGTGAAAGGGACTACACCTTCCATTCCTCCAGGCATAACTCTTACTCACGTATAGACTTGATATTGGTGGACAAAGTTTTGTTGCAGAGGGTGTCCTCGTCCACCATCTACGACATCACGTGGTCTGACCACGCCCCGGTGTCGGTGGTGGTGGACGGGGGGGCCCCAGTTTCCTCGCCCTTTGTATAAAGGGCAGACCCCTATCTACTTCAGCAGCCCTCCCACGTGGCTTATCTATCCACCCATTTGGAGGAATTTTTCACTGTTAATTCTGGGTCTGTCTCTAGCCCGTTCTCCGTCTGGTGTGCCCATAAGGCTTATATTAGAGGCATTCTGATCCAACTTAGTGCACGGGTAAGGAGGCAGAGAGCACAGAAATTGGACTCCATACTTGCTGAAATTCGCTCTCTAGAGTCGCAGAACAGGCAGACTCCTGACGCCCCGACGGCGGCCAGGCTTCTCGGGTTGCGCTCGGACCTCAGGAGACTGCTTCTTGAATGTTATGATAAACATGTTCAATCCCTTAAACTGACCCACTATGCGTCCGGCAATAGGGCGGGTAAAGTTCTAGCTCGGCGTCTGAAAAGTCGCAGAGTGAAAACTACTATCCCTTTTCTTGTTAAGCACCCAGACAACAGTAAAATCTATAACCCTCAGGACATAGCAAACTCCTTTGCGGAGTTCTACTCCTCCCTCTACAATCTCCGGGAGGACCCCTCCACCCCTCAGCCTGTAGATGAGGTAATTTGCTCCTTTTTGGCTGATTTAGCACTGCCTGCCTTGTCCCGCTCCCAATTAGAATCCCCTGAACATGCCGATCAGAGAGTCTGAGATTTTGTGAGCAATAAGGACTCTCCCTACTGGGAAGTCCCCGGGCCCAGACGGCCTCCCTAATGGCTATTACAAGGCCTTTGACTCCCTCCTGGCCCCAGTATTGGGCACGGTGTTCTCTGAAGCAATGCTCTCTGCCTCCTTCCCAAGTGAAATGCTTAATGCTTTTATTGTGACTATTCCAAAACCAGGGAAAGTGCCTACTACACCTGCTAACTTCCGACCCATTTCTCTGTTAAATACAGATGTGAAACTGTATGCCAAGATTTTGGCATATAGACTGCTTCCTATCCTACCTTCCCTAATCAACCCAGACCAGACGGGGTTCACCTCGGGTAGGCAGTCGTCAGACGCGACCAGAAGGGTGATTGACTTGGTACACTATGCTGGGACCTCTCGGACGCCTTCTCTGCTACTCTCCTTGGATGCGGAGAAGGCGTTCGACAGGGTGCACTGGGGTTACATGACCAGGGTCTTGGAGAAGTTTGGGTTCACTGGCCCCATCCTGTCGGCAATCCTAGCACTCTATTCTTCGCCTTGCGCGCAAGTCTACACCTCGGGTATGCTCTCCTCTACTTTTAACATCACCAACGGCACCAGACAGGGGTGCCCTCTGTCCCCTTCCATATTCAACCTCCTCATAGAACCCCTTGCAGAAAAAATTAGATCCCACTCTGGAGCCCCAGGCTTCCTGCTGTGGGGCCGATCCCACAACATAAGTCTGTTTGCGGACGATATCATTCTCTTTTTGACTTCACCGCATTCTTCCCTCTCCCAGGCTCACAGGGTTCTCGCAGAGTTTAGCCGCATATCCTACTATAAAATTAACTACACCAAATCCTTCATATTAGGCCTCAACCTTCCCCCTCGCCTCCAGTCTCATTTACAAGTCTCCTTTCCATACTCTTGGGCAGCATCCAGTATACAATACCTAGGGATCCAGATTACAACAGACTTAACCAAGCTGGCCGATGCCAACTATGCTCCACTAATTGACAAACTCTCCGGAGAGGCTGCTCGCCTAGCCAAGGTCGATTTGACATGGTCGGGACGTTTGGCCTCCTTCAAAATGTTGCTCCTACCTCAAATTCTGTATGTTTTCCGCACTCTCCCCATTCCTCTGAAACATAGTCATCTCCAGTCCCTGAATAATATCCTTAACCGCTACATTTGGGGTACCACCCGCCCCAGATGTGCGAGATCCCTTTTGATTAAACATAGATCTGTAGGGGGCATGGGCCTAATTGATATCAAAGACTACCATAGAGCAGCCATACTCACCCAACTTAGACGTTGGATATCCCCCACTCCTGACACCCTGTGGTGCGGTATAGAACGGGCCCTTTGCCCGACCAGGGATCTCTACAGTGTCCTGATACTTGATGCTTGGCGGCCCCTTTCTCTGCACCAACTACCCCTAACGTTCCAGGCCTCTTTGTTGGCTTGGAGGGACTTACGTAGCCTGGCTCATAAGTCCTCTAACACTACTTCTGTCCCGATTCCCATTGAAGCTCTCTCGTGTGTTATACCATATACCTCCTTCTCCAATTGGGCAGCTAAAGGCATTACTTGGATTGAAGATCTATTCTGCTACAATGTACTCAAGCCGTTTGATACGCTTGCTGCGGAGTATGATCTGACACATGCAGATTTTTTTTAAACATGCACAGGCCTCCCATTTCCTCAAAACCTTACAATCCCGCCACTTACTGATTCACGATGCCATTTGGCAATTCTACACCAAAATGACCCCCTCCCCTAAGGGTATCTCCCTCTTCTATAACCTCTTCCAGGATAAACTACTTTTCAAGGCATCCTCCCCCCCTTTCGTAAGTGGGAAATAGATTTGGGTAAAACATTTTCTCCGGTCCAATGGCAATACTCGTTTAAACTTATATACAAAGCCTCCAGGTGCGTTAATCACTGGGAGCTCTCCCAAAAGATAGCCCTGAGGTGGTACCTTACTCCGTACCGCATAGCTCAATTCTACCCCTCGGCCTCCTCACTATGCTGGAGAGGTTGTGGGGAGGTGGGCAACATTTTCCACATTTTTTGGCTCTGCAAGAGCCTTACTAGCTATTGGAGGGGTATATTCCGCTGTATCTCACGTATGACAGGCATATTGACACCCCCTACTCCTGAACTGGCGCTTCTAAACCTAGGAATAGAGGGTTTCCCCCCGGAGTTCCGAATTGTAGTCACTCATATCTTGCTAGCTGCTAGACTGCTGTTGACTAGAAGTTGGAAATCCAACACGGTACCAAATGTAACGGAGGTCCTTGAGCTCACACAGACTAACTACACATTTGAGTCTTTGTTGGCGAACAGGGAAGGTAGGAGAGCGCAGTTTGATATTCAATGGAAGCCTTGGACAGTATGGTTCCGGCTACAATAGAATGGAACTGTCTTCTTCACGTTATGTTCTTCTGATGTGTTTTAAGCAATTACCTATGTAGGTTTGTATTTATAGTGGTTTCACAGGTATCCATCCTTCCCCTATGCCCCTGCCCCCTCCCCCTTTTCTTCTCCCTCCTCCTCAGCACTTGACCTTCCCATTGCACTCCCCTATTATTTTGTTTGGAATCTGGCAGGAGGAAGAGACTGGCTCGTCGCCCTCCTGCTCTTATATGTTGACATATTGTTGTTGTTCCTGTCCACAACTTATGAATCTCATTATGTTTATGGAGATGCTACCATTATGCAATCTTCCCTGCTGTCTCTGGGAAATCTGGTGTGTATCTTTATATTTATATTTCTTGTGTTTATACTTTGAAAATTTTCAATAAAAACTATTGTAAAAAAAAAAAAAAAAAAAGTGCAACAGCGCTGAAAACTAAAAATTGGTCTGGGCAGGGGTGGGCAAGGGGTGAAAATGCCCTGTATAGAAGTGGTTAATATAGATATGTTGCTAGAAAATGTTACATCTAAGGTAACAACTGGTAAATATGGAATCCAAAACCAATAGTGAGTACAAAAGATACAAGAAATTATTAAAGGGATTGACAGTTCCTTACCTTCTTGATCTTCCACCTCTGTGCTGAATAATAATATAACAGTGCTCAAATGTGGACCTCCACCAGTAAAAGGATGGCAGCTCACCTCATACTTAGACCCCTGTGTTTCCAGTGGGTCTAAGTAGGCAGTCCCCTAAAACAAGGTTTGTGCTCTGCTCCGTTCCGGGTCTCCAGTACCTCTTATCAGTGGTGTAAGTTCCCAATCAGCGGCATAAGCAAACAAAATAGAAGATATCTAGTGCTCTCTTCATACCAAAACTTTATTGATGGATAATGAACAGATAGAGAATAGAAGTGTTCCAACATAACATCCAAGGGTTCGGCTCCTAGTCCTAGATGCGGGTCATCCTAAGCATGGACTTCATCAGTGGGTGGAGCCTCACCATACATGCATTACTTAAATAAATTAACCCTCACAGGTCTATCAAATCATTGCTGCTCGCCATGATAGGAGGAGCCACGGGAAGAGGGATGCCACTTTAGGAAGGGTGTCTGGAAATGTAACTCTCCTCAGAAAAGGAACAACAGGTGCAGGCTAAGCATAGGCAATTAGGTGAGTAGAAAATTCTGGACAGCCTTTACTCAAAATCTATGCTTTTATTAAAAGAGGTAATAATCCAAAGAAATGCAAGCCACAGAAAACAACGGAATACAGGACTGACGCGTTTCACACTTTCAAAAGTGCTTATCCATAGTCAAACAAAATAGAAGATCTCTAGTGCTCTCTTGGTACCAAAACATAATTGACGGATAATGAACAGATAGAAATTGAATAAGCACTTTTGAAAGTGTAAATGCGTCAGCTCCTGTATTCCGTTGTTTGCTGAGTGAGTTAGTGAGAAACTTATATAGCGCAACACATGCGAACTGAATCGCCTCTGGGCACTTGTGGCTTGCATTTTTTGATTATTACCTCTTTTTAATAAAGGCATTGATTTTAAGTGCGGCTGTCCAGAATTTTCACCTCACCCAGGAGGAGCCACGGAACAGGAAATGGAAATCTGTGCTCCCTTAAATAAATGTTTAAGGGGTCATCTCCTCTTAGTGCAACTGCAGAGGATTTAAATCAGAGAAAGCCTAACCCACAGAGTATTAAACACAATCATCCTCATTTGATTGCAATGAGCAACATGGGTTACAATCTGAACATTATAGATATTATTGAAATAGCTTAAACTAAAAATGTTATATATATAGCCAACACATGTACACAAAAAGTACACCTATTGGCACCTATATAGTACATTAAGCATGTCAGCATTTTCTAACTTCATTTGACCACCACTAACTTATTACATTTAAATCAATATTTAATAAGCATTCTGATGGAGTCACCATGAGTTGAACAGCACAATGCACCTGGTTACAGTGCCCATAGCTGATTACAACCAGTGCCAGATTACAGCCAGCACCTAATTACAACCAGCACTAGATTTCAGCCAATGTCTGATTACAACCAGAGTTTGATTATAGCCAGAACATCATAACAGACAGTGCCAATGGTTCCAGTTTGCTAATCACTACCAGTGCCAATGTTAGCAATGTTAAAAAGTGTAGCGCTTGATTAAATTGATCTGATGCACATAATGGGTGAATAAACACAGTGCTAAACTATATAAACAATGGATAATCTGAAAGTTAATACACCAATAGAAAAAAACAACAAACAAGTAAATGTCTATGTCGTCTGGGGTTTATTATGATACGAAATGCGTTAATAGGACTCCACTGTTGCCATACCCACTTTGAAAAGCGCTATTTGTTCTACATAATGTAAATGTTCTTACCTACATTAAACTTCCATATTTTATCAGTATTACGCTATGTACCCTCTCTTTACTTTATTTTCTGATTCACATACCTTCATATTGCCATGGGAGTATTTGGACAACCACTCTTTAAGAGATCAATTTACAAGGATAGAGCCTCTCCTCAATGATTACCTTTTAAAGCTCGGAACTCAGCTGAGGATCCAGTTACCAGTGGCCATTCCATACACAGTTCGTTGGACCCACTAAACGTATGTTCTTCTGGGTTCAAACATTTCGGTATGCCTCCCATATGGTGGTGGTCTTCTTCACTTTACCGTGTTTTTTGGAACTTTTATTTCATCACTAAACAGACATTCAGTTGTCCATGGTTGCACTTTTTTGAGTTTATTCAGAGACATTAACTTGTTTATTGTTTTTTCTATTGGTGTATAAACTTTCAGAGTATCCATTGTTTATATAGTTTAGCACTGTTTTTATTCACCCATTCTGTGCATCAGATCCATTTAATCAAGCACTACACTTTTTTGTTCCATTTTGTCTTGCCATTTTGTCTATTGGTTGTGACAGCTGCTTACCCATAGGGCAGTGCTGAATTTTTTCCACATACCATAATGTTAGCAATATTGTTGATTGTGACAAATGCTAGTGTTTACCTTTTCTATATACTTTCTAAAATGTTGCGGGTGTTTCTATTGTTCTCATACTTCAGGGCCTCTGAAAATGTGAAAGGTAGTTGCTGTGAGCAAGAAATATCATATTAAAATTGCAAGTTTATGGAAACATACATTATAAATATCTTTCTTCATTTAAAAAAAAAAGTGAAACAAAAAATGTAATCTTTAAAGGGCTCACCATCTTAGAAAAATACCATGGCATATCTGATTTCCAAAGTGGGGTAATTTTGTGTATATTTCTACTGTGCTGACACTTTAGGGTATCCAAAAATGTAATAGGCATTGAGGAAATCAGATGTGTAATTTATGCCTCTTAAAACACCAAAAGTGCTTAACCCCTTGGCCTCTTCGGCAGGTGACCCTTGGCACTCCTGCCACAGTTACCAGTGGCTAACGGAAAGCTTTCTAATCATGTAACCTCTGTGACAACAAATCACGTTGGTTACATGATCATAAACCCTGCCTCAACTCCCGGATTCCTAGACCCCTTAATGGACTGGGAGGCGTCAACTCCTCGGGTTAAAGTTTGGGCTCATCTGTGTAACTAGGCAGGGAAAAAGTCTTACACATGTGGAATCTCCATACTCAGGTGGTGAGCAGCAGAATGTGTTTAGGGATGTCATTTTTAAGTAGGAAAAATGATGTGTGAGAAATATTTCATCAAAATTACAACTTTGAGAAAAATAATCAAATTTCATTGACTTTAGTAATTTTTTGTGGCAGACAATTACGTAAATCTTCAAAAAGCTCATATTATCACTTACTAAATACCTTGGGGTATCTGCTTTAAAAATGAAATTTTGGGGGTGTTTGTGCTGTCCTGGCACTTTGGGACCTCAGGAAATTAGATAGGTTGTTGTCAGAGTTTACTGTATACATTTCAACATACAGAATATACCGCTCACAGTTCTAAAATAGTTTGATGGTCTTTGCGAATTGTAAAATCTAATATGATAAGTAATTTGGTCTGGATATAAATCTATCTTATTAATGTAAAGTTAATTATTTGCTACCATCAATTTGCCTTATTAGATATTTTGCATGTTTTATGTTTTCCATTTTGTAAATCTATATCATTCTGGTTGGTAATGCAAATAGATAGACACTGATTCTACAGCAGGATATTACAGTCATTCAACAAATTTTAATATCTATAACACAGGTCACATCTGTAGCTCTCAGCATTCCAGTATTAGAGCAGTTCCCTAGCAATATACATATCCAGGGAACTGACATTTCTCATAAACTGCAGATATTATTTCTGCTTTTTGTGGTTGGAGTTATGCATTGTTTATGTAGCCACATGCTGGGTGCAACTGACATCTCCAACTAATTTAGCAAATTTATCTCAGTTTGATACATTACATATAATGGAGTGTGGAAGAAAAAATCTATTTTAAAGTACTGAGTATAAAATGTTTTCTGCTTATAAAATGAAATGTATAAAGGCAGTTTCTATAATACAATATAGTAACAAAATAAGGGGAGCCTATATGTATTGTATGTTCAATTGTAATTTAATACTTCCAGCTCAGAACAGAGACTGTTTACTTTAGCTTTGTAAATATGGTAAAACAAGCACTACGTGTTCACTTTGAATAAAAATGAGCAATGGAAATAAAAAAAGGAATTTTGCAAACTAATGGTGCGTACACACGATCATTTTTTGCGATGAAAAAAACGACGTTTTCTGTGAAGTAAAAAAACGACGTTTTTGAATACGTCACTTTTCAAAGGAGTTGTTTGCTTACAAACCATCGTTTTTTTCACAAAAAGCGATGTTACGTTCACCACTCTTTTCCATTGAAGCTCGCTTGTATAACTAGCTTCTGGGCATGCGCGGGTTGAAAAACATCGTTTTAAAAGACGTTTTGCTCGACACACGGTGACTTTTTGTGAAACAAAACACGACGTTTTGAAAAACGACACAAAAAATTCAAGCGTGTTGGAATTTTTTTTTTTGGTCGTCTTTTTGAAGCAAAAAAAACAACGATCGACGTTTTTGCCCATCACCGATCACAATTTAAATGACGTTTTAAACCACTTAAGGACCCCCGCACGCACATATACGGCCACAGAATGGCACGTACAGGCACAAGGGCGTAAATTTACGTCCCCGCCTAAGTGCGGTTCGGGGGTCCCATCGGGACCCCCTCCCGCGGCGTGCGGGGGTCCCCTGGCTCCGGGAGCGATCCGGGATCAGCGGGCGGATGTCGGCGAATACCCGCCCCCCCGCGATCGCTCCCAGCCAATGGGAGCGCGCTCCCATCCTGTCAGTTCCTCCTCCTGTGTTTACACAGGAAGGAGGAAATGATGTAATCTCTCATCGCAGCGCTGTTTCCCAGCACTGCTGATGAGAGAAGACATCACAAGTAAGTGTGCACCAACACAACACTGACACACACTCACATAGGCATATTAACCCCTAATCACTGCATTTAGTGTCAGTGTGACAGGCAGTGTAAAAAACAGTTAGTGTTAGGTTCAGGATAGCCCCCCCACCCCCCTAATAAAGTTTTAACCCCCTGATCACCGCCCTAGTTAACCCTTTCACTCCCTATTGCCAGCGTCACTAAGCGATCATTTTTCTGATCGCTGTATTAGTGTCGCTGTTCCCGCTAGGTAGCTATTTTTTTTTATTGCGATTTTTTTTTTACTAAAGACATGTGGCTAAATACATTTTGACCTTAATGTTTGACTAAAATTTCGTTTATTTGATTTTTTTTTTTAACAAAAAGTAAAAAATAGTGTTTTTTTTTCAAAAATGTCGCTCTATTTTTGTATATAGCGCAAAAAAATAAAAATCGCAGAGGTGATCAAATACCACCAAAAGAAAGCTCTATTTGTGGGAAGAAAAGGACGCAAATTTTGTTTGGGAGCCACGTCGCACGACGACCGCGCAATTGTCTGTTAAAGCGACGCAGTGCCGAATCGCAAAAACACCTTGGGTCATTTACCAGCGAATTGGTCCGGGTCTTAAGTGGTTAAAAAAACGTCGTTTTTTTTCATCGCAAAAAACGACCGTGTGTACGCGGCATAAGTTACCACTATTGTTTCATGCAGCATTTGGTCTGTTTTAGTCACTTTCATGATGGCAAGCTAGTACAAAATGGTTGAATTTGCATATTTATGAACAAAATTGGGTTTTAATGCAAACCTCTTATTGTCCACGGGCAAGGCCAAGGCATTCAACAGGGTAGCCTCTGATTTCATGTTTGAGGTTATCCAACAAACTGAGTTAACAACAAATGTTAGGGTTAATACAGTCCATCTACTCTCAACGCAAAGCAAGGGTGAGGATTAGGGATGAGCTTTGCGTTCGACTCGAACCCATGTTCGAATCGAACATTGGCTGTTCGATTGTTGGTCGAAATTCGAACAAAACGGGTCATTCGCGCCAAATTCGAGTGACGCGTCACGGCCCATAATTCACTACGGCATTGTGCACTGATGATTGGCCAAGCATGCACTATGACCCGCATGCTTGGCCAATCACAGCGCGCAAAAAACAGAGAGCAATAATTGGCAAGAGCCAGGGTGGCTTTGGCCAATTATGGCTCAGGGCTTTAGCACACGCCCCACACTATAAAATGCCGCCTGCTGGGCAGCCTTGTGTAGTGTGTTGTGGCAGTGTTAATGAAAAGATCAGTCCTAGAGAGAGAGAGAGACAGTTTCTATATTACTAGATAGATAGATAGAGCAGGCAGGCTAGTCAGTTTAGTTAAATTTACATACAACAAGTAAATTATGCGCAGGATCGAGATAAGCAATATCGTGGCAGTGTCATGTATATTAGTAGCACATGGGGCAAAAAGAGTCCAAGGTGTAAATGGTGTCCGTTGGATAAAGTTTTGGTGTTGTAGTTTTTCGTATTGGTATAGCTGTACTCTCAGGGCTGCCATAGTTGGGAACAGAAACCGTGTTCCAAATCTAAGGGTACAAACAAGGAGAGAGGCGCCTCTGGGTGCAGTATTTTAAAAAACAATTTAATATAAAAGCCAAAGGTAAAAACCACTCACATTTATAGTCATCATCCGCCGCCCCGTGCTCTTGTTGTCTGAGAAGGATCGTTTCATCCGCTGCATCCGTGCTCTTGTTGTCTGAGAAGGATCATTTCATCCGCTGCACCCACCGACCAACTTCAGAGAACCAAGGACTGATTCCTCCTCCTACTACACATCACCTCACCAGGGAACAACACGCAGATGCACAGACGCACCAGATGACAGCCATCCCTCCCTCCTGGAGAATTCCTTTACATGCCTATACATGACCACCAAAATGTGAGTGGTTTTTACCTTTGGCTTTTATATTAAATTGTTTTTTTTTAAATACTGCATCCAGAGGCGTCTGTCTTCTTGTTTGTATTTAAATTTACAATGTGTAGAGGATATATATACATCCCAGGAGTTGTACATATAATTATACACTGTATAGTTTAGCTATTAACAAGAAAAAAATTGCGCTTATCTAAAAATAGTTCTCAAATACTAATAAAGGTGAAATGAAAACAAACACTATAACAGGAAGGCAGCAGCTCTTATGCAAATTGCACTAAGAAGACAAGATAAAAACGGGGGGGGTTAGAGCTGCGCCATGACATCCGGACACAGTGTGAACCGATAGTCCTCAATCCCAATAGGGTAAAAAAGTTCTTCCACACAAAATTAAAGATGAAAAAGAGTCTATATTATATACAGCTGGGAGAGATATGTATCTGCTTGGGGCGGGATGTAACAGTCACCAACGTGATACACTGCACACTTCACTCTTCGGTGAGACCCACCACCAGTTGTATTAGCAGCTTACCAGATGGACTATAAATGACAGCAGTCGGCTATAGCCCAGCCGCGGCCTTTGCAGGGAAATTCACTTCCTAGATGGAACTCAGCAGACCCAGACTCCAGTCCATCAGCCAAACACCAGACACCACCACGCGGTCATGTATAGAGAATAGCAGACATAGTGTAATCCCGCAAAATAATTAAAATTAATAAATAACCTTTTGCGGGATTACACTATGTCTGCTATTCTCTATACATGACCGCGTGGTGGTGTCTGGTGTTTGGCTGATGGACTGGAGTCTGGGTCTGCTGAGTTCCATCTAGGAAGTGAATTTCCCTGCAAAGGCCGCGGCTGGGCTATAGTTTAGCTATATCAGCTATTCCTATTTGTCAGGCAGTTGATTGTGCTAGCTGCAGTCTTCTAATGTGTTGTATTGCCCGTGTGCTGTATAGTTTGCACCTAAACGTACCTGGTGTTTACTGCACTTGTGCTGTATAGTTGGCACCTAAACCTACTTGGTGTTTTACTGCACTTGTGCTGTATAGTTTGCACCTAAACGTACCTGGTGTTTACTGCACTTGTGCTGTATAGTTGGCACCTAAACGTACCTGGTGTTTACTGCACTTGTGCTGTATAGTTTGCACCTAAACCTACTTGGTGTTTACTGCACTTGTGCTGTATAGTTTGCACCCAAACGTACCAGGTGTTTACTGCACTTGGGCCGTATAGTTTGCATCTAAACGTACCAGGTGTTTACTGCACTTGTGCTGTATAGTTTGCACCTAAACCTACTTGGTGTATACTGCAAGTTTGCTCATTAGTTTGCACATAAAGCTACTTGGTGTGTACTCCACGTGTCCTCTGCAGTTTGCACCTAAAACTACGAGGTGTGTGTGTGTACTGATTTTCCCTTGATCAGGGATGCATGCACTGTCCTGTCACCATTTGAGGAGGCCACGAGGATGGTGAGCAGTGACAGTGCATGCATCAGTGAGACTCTCCCTCTTATTCACATGTTGGAGCACACGCTGCGTGGAATAATGTACAGGGCCCTAGAGGCAGAACAGAGGTCTTGCTTGGCCGCCTAGCACACAGGAAGAGGACGAGGAGGAGGAAAAGGAGGAGGGTGATTGTATTATGAGCATGGAGGTGGAGCCTAGCACTCAGCATCAGCACCAGCAGTCTTCAAGAGATCATTTACAGTCCCGAGGAACCCATGGACTTTTACGTGGCTGGGATGAGGTGGCTGCGGATCCTGTTTTTTAGTCCGCAGCCCCAAGGTATGACCGGATCCAGCAACCATCGCCAGCGTCTGGTTTACATGGTGCGGGAATACCTAGGGGCAAGATCAGACTTGGACACCTTCTCCACCGAAAATCCTCTGGCTTACTGGGTCTTGAGGATCGATCACTGGCCAGAGCTTGCACAGTACACAATTGAGCTACTGGCTTGTCCTGCATCCAGCGTTCTTTCAGAACGCACATTCAGTGCTGCTGGAGGCTTTTTGACTGATCACAGGGTGTGCCTCTCCACCGACTCCGTCGATTGACTGAGCTTCATAAAAATGAATCAGGCTTGGATCAACACCAGCTACCAAGCACCTGATGCTGATGTAACTGAATTATTTTTTGGAAGTGTCAGATCCCTTGGAGACTGCTTATGCTAATGCCGAGTGACTATCCTGTTATTCTGACTGAATATCCTTTTCCTCCTCAATGATCTTGCTGATTGCTAATATGAACATTTTTGGTTCTGGGCATCACCACCAGTGCCTAAGGCCCAATTTTTCTGCCCCTGTTTAACAGGGGTGTGTAATAACAATTTTTGATGCAATACTTTGCATGTGGCTCTTTGCTGCGCTTCAATTACAGTATCTGTGAGGGATTGCAGTGTTGTGGCACCAGCACCAGTGCCTAAGGCCCGATTTTTCTACAGGGGGGGAGAATACAATTCTTGATACTAATATTTCACAGCAGGGCGTTCCAGCGCCCACCAAGACTAACTGTGAGGGCTTACATATATACGTTAGGCCCCTACTTTCAAACATCCAACTTACAAACGACTCCTACTTGCAAACGGAAGGAGACAACAGTAAGTGAGAGGAAATCTACCCCTAGGAAGGGAAATTCTCTTCTGTAAATGGTGTCTCCTGTCCACTGATGCTTTATCACCAATCCTTGTTCACCAAAAAAATATAAAAACAAATCAAAAAATCATTTGTCATTGGGACAGAAAGTGAGGTGCAATCTTCTGAACAGATGCACACAGACAGCAAAACAAATGTTACAGGGGTGATAATAACCCTTCTCTATGTTTTCAGAAAAGCTTAAAAAGATTTTATGGCTGAAGCTACACTTTAAAGAAGTACAGTTGAAAATTACAAACAGATTCTACTTAACAACAAACCTACAGTCCCTGTCTTGTCTGCACCACCTGTATACTGCTGTGCAAAGTATATAGGGCCAAAGGGGCATGTAATGACCTGGAGAGAGTGGTGGCGGGGAAACCCATGCTATTTTTTTCAGTGATTGTTATCCATATTGCAGGAACCAAACATTACATTAACCAGTTAAGGACCGCAGCATGTACATTTACGTCGGCAGAATGGCACCGACAGGCACATCAACGTATATATACGTTGGTGCCTTGAGGGTGTTCGGGGGTCCGATCGGACCCCCCCCCGTACATACGGCGGTCCGTTTTGCTGGCCGGAGGGGGCGGACAAAAACGAATAGCCGCCCCCTCCGGATATCGCTCTCAGCCAATCCACGTTCCCCCCCTCCCTGTCACTTCCTCCTCCTGTGTAAACACAGGAAGGAGGAAGCGATGTGATCTCTCCTTCAGCGTTTTTTTCAACCACCGCTGAGGAGGGATCACATCGCACAAGTAAGTCTGCACTAACACTACACTGACACACACTACACATAGTCACATTAACCCCCCCCCCGATCGCCCCCCCCCCTCTACCCTGTCACAGTGTCACTGAATGCAGTAATCATACATGTATGATTACTATATTTAGTGTCAGTATGACAGTCAGTTAGTGTTAGGTTCAGGGTAGCCCCCGTACCCCCCCTAATAAAGTTTTAACCCCTTGATCACCACCCTAGTTAACCCTTTTACTCCCTATTGCCAGTGTAACTAAGCGATCATTTTTCTGATCGCTGTATTAGTGTCGCTGTTCCCGCTAGATAGCTAAAAAAAAAATTATTGCGAATTTTTTTTACTAAAGACATATGGCTAAATAAATTTTGGCCTAAATGATTGACTAAAATATAGTTTATTTGATTTTTCTTATAACAAAAAGTAAAAAATATTGATTTTTTTTCAAAAATGTCGCTCTATTTTTGTATATAGCGCAAAAAATAAAAATCGCAGAGGCGATCAAATACCACCAAAAGAAAGCTCTATTTGTGGGAAAAAAAGGACGTAAATTTTGTTTGGGAGCCACGTCGCACGACCGCACAATTGTCAGTTAAAGCGACGCAGTGCCGAATCGCAAAAAGGGGCAAGGTCATTTAGCAGCATTTTGGTCCGGGTCTTAAGTGGTTAAAGGCGCAAGCAGTCTTAAATTACATTTTTCTTATAGCAGTCTCATTTTGTGCAGGGATAGTTCTAAACACGTGCCACTACTATAGACACCCAGCAGGTACAATATTTTAAGGAATTTTTCATTTTTTTTCACTTTAAGCATCATTAAAATCGCTACTCCAGAAAAAACACCAGTTTTTAAAACTTTTTTTCCATTGATACATGTTCCCTGGGGCAAGACCCGGGTCCCCAAACCCGTTTTCTGACAATAACTTGTATATTGGGCTTTAAAATTATGACTTTTGAATTTGATTGTT
The DNA here is from genome assembly GCA_029574335.1 of Rana kukunoris. NCBI lineage: Eukaryota > Metazoa > Chordata > Amphibia > Anura > Ranidae > Rana > Rana kukunoris. The sequence goes on from JAJQKJ010000423.1 coordinate 32,439, forward strand.
TGAGTCCCATAGACGTCAATGGGGTTCGATACGTTCGCGCAAACGTGAGGTCCGTTCGAAGGTTCTGGTGCAAACTGAACATGGGGGTGTTCGGCTCATCACTAGTGAGGACTAATGGACCCTTGTCAAATGAAATTTGGATATCAAATGAAACAGGAAAGGATGCCCATTGTCTCTTACTATTTTTATCCTGATATTAGAATCTTTTATTGGACTAGTCCAAGAATATCCCTATATACAGGAAGTAATCATTAATGATCAAAAATACAAAGTCACAGCAGTTGCAGATGACATGCTATTCTTTATAACCAGTCCAAATACTTCTCTTAGAAGTTAAATTCTTGTCTTTAAGGAATATGGCACCTTGTCTAACCTAAACACTCAATTATGCTAAGCCTTAAATGGTAAAGTGATTGTAAAGGATAATTTTTTTTATAAATAACAAACATGTTACACTTACCTGCTCTGTGCAATGGTTTTGCACGGAGCAGCCCTGATCATATTTAGGCAACCCCCCCCCCCCCCCCCTCTGCTGAGTGCACCAATAGCAGATTTTTTTTACCTTAATGCAGAAAATGCATTAAGGTAAAAAACCTTCTGCCTTTCAGATCCACGTTAATCCTGAAACATAGGGCCAGATTCACAGAGCCATTACGCCGGCATTCTAGGAGATGCGCGGCGTAAGGCTAAATCTGCGCATGTGTATCGATGCGCCGCATCCCCAAAACGATATACGCATGAAATCTACTTTTTTTGGACCGGCGTAATTTCGATAGACCGGCGTATCCCGTGCGCGCAAAACTGCGCTAGACACACCATTGATTTGCTATTCAAATATGCAAATGAGGGAGTTACGGGGATCCACAAAAGTAAGTTGGTGCAGCGCAGGCTACGCGCTGTGCGCAACAGCTGCACGTCCTGTCTAAAATTAGTCCATATAAAAGGTGGAATAAAATTAGACAATCCGTCTACATGTCAGCTAAAGCAACACTGTTAGTGAGGAGCTGAGCAGTCACACTTGCTGCACAACAAACTGTATGCCAACATGCCAGGGGCATCCATGCTCATAGCTATACTACTGACTTTAGATGAGCAAAGAAGGAGGAGGGCACGGAGGAGGGCACGGAGGAGGACACGGGAGAGGATTTTTTTCCAAAAACTTTTTATTTGATTTAATAAACATTTAAAAAAATATATACATACATATATACATCAATACATAACATACATACAAATTACAAACACGGTCTCACTATCTTTCAATAGCCCTTTAAAACCTTGATGGATATAATAATCTAATCTGATACAAGCCCCTCACTCTTCACTTTATATATCACACACGCATAGACATCTTTGGCATGAGTGATTCTGAGGTGTCTCGCATCTTCAGATTCACCCCTCATGTCATCCTGGAATTAACCACAACCCTGCAGGAGGACATCACCAGCCCAACACATGACACCACCCATGACACCCATGACAGCTACATATACAATCCTAGCCCCATCCCCACAGATTTCGAACAGAACATGTATGGGGACAGCTGGCTGGTTGGTGAGTGACATGGGTGGCAGGCATGACTGTCCCCCCATGATGCTGAAATCACAAGGGGCACATGCACTACTAACATCCTCCTGTCTTATCCCTTCAGGGTGACTCTGCATATGTACTGGGACCCCATCTCATGACTCCTATCAGGAACCCCCCATGGTTCCCTGTTGTATTCCCCAAACTTTGTATGCCAGATCATCGGTGCATGTTGCATGCTGCACATCTTCGCAGTGAGAAAGGGCCTGGAGATTGACATAAGTGATGACCTGACCCCCGAACCAGACAATCCCCCCCTAACCGAGGCTACCCCGTCTTCTGAGGGAAGAGCAGCCAGGAGCCAGCTCACATTAGGCATCTTTTCACGTTAAACACACACATTAATCATGGCACAATGAGAATGCATTCATGCACACCACTGTGGTCCCTACCACAGACACATCACATCCCCATCACATTGGATTGGCACAAGCCCACCATGCAGGACTTGTGAGCAGCAACGCCATGCCACGGCTCCAATTATGTCACTGTACATTCATAGACCATTGACACGGACCTGGGGATCACTTCTCCACCACAAATGAGGGTGACACCCTTTTCCGGCAGAAATGTCACCCCCACATTCCAAAATCATTTACAAACAGAACAAAAAAAAAAAAATGACCAGCAAAAAAAAAAAAAATCCCAGCAAAAATATAATTTAAAAAAAACACAACAAAGAAAATCACTCTGCAAAACAGTCACCAAATATCTCAAAGACACGTCACAAACAAACAAACGCTAATAAACAACAGAACAAAAGCACCTTGCTGTATAGGGAGGGATACAAAGGGATGTACTTTTGCAAAGGAAGGACGTTTGTCTCTGTCTATTTAGGCACTCTGCGTAGCTCACTAAGTTCCCCCGGGTCCACTTCCAATTTCACTGATTGCGCCATTCCCGAGTTGTGAGCATGCGCACAGAGGTGCTGACCATGGTCTGCTTCATGTGCGCATGCGCGATCCGGCCGGCCCTTCATTTGCATGGGGTCATTTCAATGAAACACGCCTACGTCCTTCCCAATTTGAATTACTCCGCCTTACGCCTCGGAATTTACGTTACACCGGCGCAAATTTCTGCACAAATACTACGAGGATACGGTGATTGCGCCTCTACATTGCGCTGGTCTAACATAAAGGAGGTGCGCTACGCCGGTCAAAATATGCGCCAATGTACGTGAATCTGGCCCATACTCTTTAGGGAGACAGAAGTTAATTTTGAAATGGAATCATTCTGTGAGATATGTTGGCATTAAACTTCCTTCTGACCCATCTAAGCTATTACAACCTAATTTTGCTCCAATTCACACCACCCTCCAATCTGTTCTTAGACATTGATGGAAAGTCTCTTTCACCTGGCTCAGTATAGTAGCACATATCAGATTGCTATCACAGGATTGTAACTTAGAAGCTGCGTACAGATCTCCCTGCTTGTGAGTAAGACCCCATACACACAATAGTCTAATAACATTTTATGCAGATTTTGTTCTTAAGAAAACCATGGAGTGAAAGGACCTGCCTGATTGCATACAAACTGAAACTCTTAAGGTTTGACCTCATATTATATGGTTTTTGGTAAATATGAAGACAAAAATCTGCAGAAAATCTAATTGTGTGTATGGGGTCTTAATCCCCACCATTCCCATTTTGTAAACGCTATAAATTTTGCGCAAACCAATCGTTAAACGCTTATTGCAATTTTTTTACCAGAAATAGGTAGAAGATTCTTATCGGCCTAAACTGAGGAAAAAATAGTTTTTATACATTTTTGAGGGATATTTATTGTAGCAAAAAGTAAAAAAATATTGTTTTGTTTTTTTCAAAATTGTCGCTCTATTTTTGTTTATAGCGCAAAAAATAAAAACCGCAGAGGTGATCAAATACCACCAAAAGAAAGCTCCGTTTGTGGGAAAAAAAAGTATGCCAATTTTGTTTGGAAGCCACATCACACGATCGCGCAATTGTCAGTTAAAGTGACGCAGTGCAGAATTGCAAAAAGGGGCAAGGTCCTTAACCTGCATATTGGTCTGGGTCTTAAGTGGTTAATACTTATTTAGTCTATAAGAGAAAGCAAGCCCCAGCTAAAAAAATATTTGTATTTTTATCTTGGCATAATTATTGGATTAATTTATATCAGTAATGCTACTGTCATTTGAATAGTGCCATGTTCCTCATTTTGCACTGTGGACTTTATTTTCTCTCTTTTTCAAAGGTGATGAGGGCCTGGAAAGGTAGGATTTCGGGAAATATTATCAAGCCGCACACCTCACTAGGATCATAGATTGGCAAGCATCTACCTCACCTCAAAAGTATGCATTGCCATAGAACACAGCTGGCTTACTACACCCTTATATTCCACTGCCTGCCTTAAAGGGGAGTTCCAGCCTTTTTAGGTTTAATAAAAGTCAGCAGCTACATAAAGTGTAGCTGCTGACTTTTAATAAACAGACACTTGCCTGCTCCACGGTCCAGCGATGCGGCCGCCCGGAGCTACGCTCCTCTCCCCCCCTCTCCACCAGCGCCTCCATTCACTCTGTGGGCACCCGGCTGTGACAGCTTTTGGCTTCACGGCCGGGCACGCACTGCACATGCGCAAGCGGTTCTGCGCTCCCTGAGTGGACAGGCGATCTCCTGGGACCTGTCACGTGTGCCAGGAGATCACCTAGAGGAACGGGGATGCCTAAGACGAGAGTAGAAGTCGATGAGTCGGCCCCTGGGTGGAGGAGAAGTGGGAGATGAAGTCCCACTCCTACCAAAGCCCCCCACCCTCGCAAAAAAATGACATGCCAAATGTGGCATGTAAGAGGGTGAGGAGTGCTTAAAGCGGAAGTTCCACTTTTGGGTAGAACTCCGCTTTAAGGATACAGATATCCCTACACATCTAAAATGCTTTCTCTCATAGGCCACCACAGCATTTTCTTTAGCCTGACTCCTTTAAGCAGCTGTACCCAAGAAACAAACTATAGGATTTTGACACCCTGGCTGTCCTTCATGAAATGAATTATTTTAAACCCTTACCAGTTGGTGGCGTCACAAAGAGGTGGGCATATTACCATGCATCATGTGATATTGCTAGGTGTTGCGATCATACTGGCAAAAAATACATGACTTTAAGCTCAGATTTACACTGCTGCGGGATTGAAATCACTGCTGTGGGATTGAAATCGTGTGAGTTTCAGCTGAAAGTGTTAGTTAATAAAGCAATACCAATTTACAAATACTTACCTAAGTAGGGGGGCACTGACCAAATTTGACAAAGTTTGACAAAATTTGACATATTTGACAAAATGACAAAGTTTGACAAAATTGACAAAGATTGACAAATTTGACAAAGTTTTGACAAATTTGACAAAGTCTGACAAATTTGACAAAGTTTGACAAAAATCTGACCATTTGACAACATTTGACAAATTTGACAAAGTTTGACAAATTTGACAAAGTTTGACAAATTTGACAAAGTTTGACAAATTTGACAAAGTTTGACAAATTTGACAAAGTTTGACAAATTTGACAAAGTTTGGGGGGGCTGGATTGCTTCGGTGGACACGATATTATAGTGAGACCGGGCACATTAAAGTCCTTGATTTTTGGCATGATATACCATACAGGGAGGTGATTAGTTGCTGGTAGTTGTTCCCTCGGGAAGGGGGACTTGTTTTTTCCTATTAAATTCATAATATTACGGTTGGAGGAGGGGGAGGTGGGTCATACTTTATACTTTATCCTTTATCCGGTATCACAGCCCGGGGGGCCAGAAAGCTCAGGTGCTGTGTCATCAGGTGCCTACCTCCAGTTTGGGGGTCCAGAGTTGAATGTATGTGTCTAGGCAAATAGTTCTATCGTTTTGTATTGACTTTATTTTAGTTAGGTCTGTTGTTTTTGTGCTGCTAATATATATTTTTTTTGTTTGTAACTGTATACTGTTGATTGTGTTATGGCCGGTGATTGTTGGCCACACCTTGTGGCTTGCTGTTGTATCTATGCATGAAAACTGAATAAAAAAGAATTTACAAAAAAACAAAACAAGATACAAGCACACCACTTGCCATTGTATCTAGCATTACAAGGATGGGATATTGGGATCGACTACTTTTATGTTGATGCATATATGCATATGTAAAGTACTCATGCTATGTACATATATGGAATTGCTTTTAATACTCTTTTACATTTTCTGTAATGTGTTAAATGTATTTATTTAAATAAATTAACTTATTTTGACTATTTGATCATCTCTGCCTCATTTAAAGTCCCAAACCCTTCTGCTATTGTATCAAAAAAGGGATGGAGGCCTGTGTTCACAAAGGCCTCATTTAATGTCCCAAAAATCTTCTTTCATGTATATGCACAACAGTTTTTTACATTAATTTGCACTGTTATATCCAGTCTTACTTTGGGAATTGTTTTCTGTATTGAAAAAAATTAAAGAAAAAAACTTAAAAGAGATGTGCAGGAATATAAAAAACAAACTGTCATACTCACCTAGGTGGATGCAGTTTCTGTCCAATGATGCATCTCTCCCCTCTAGACCAAGAACTGAGTGATCAAAGACCAAAGATTGTTCAGTTCTTCATCTTCAGTGAACAGAGAGCTGGTGACTGTCTCTGGAGCACTGAGATGTGGAGGGGGCAGGAGTGGCTCGATGAGAGGCTGAGCCAGCATCCAGTCCAGGCATCTGGGTAAATCCCAACATTAGTTGGTATCTCTCCAGAGCCTGGACCAGCTGAATGGCGCCAGCTGACAGCAGACATTTACCCACTCTTGTCTGAACCTGCGTTACAGGAGTGGACAACTAACTGCACTCCTGTGATTCACTGAAAATGTAGGGCCAAAAGAGCTTTGGCCCTGCTTCTCCTTTAAATAAAGGAAATAAGAAACCAATCCTCTTTCACACTACACAGTTAAGACGGTTCCACGCTTCTTTATCACAGAGGTCACCTTCTAACTATAAAACAACCTTCAACATTCTAGGCTTCAGATACAGTGGACTGTCTCTTATTCGCCTTTAAAAGTTCTAATATTCTCTTATATCTAACCTTCTCTATTGGTAAAATAACAAACTCAAATACCGTATTTTTCGGACCATTAGACGCACTTTTTTTCCTCAAAAATATAGAGGAAAATGTCTGTGCGTCTTATAGTCCGAATGAACATCTGGCACTGCCCCCCGCCGCCGCCGTCAATGCCCCGCCCCCCCCGCATGATAATCCCCCGACCTGAACTTCAAAGTCCTGGTTCCCGTGGCCTCCTCCCGCACAGTTGTCGCTTCCGCCGATGCCCAGCTTTTTGCTCGGCTGCAGCCACGGAGGTGCCTGGTCAGTGACAAAGTCTTGTGAACTTGTGAAGCCTCGTAATACAGAACCCACTATGCAGCTCGTCATGCAAGGCTCAGGTAGGACACTATTGTAAGAGGAGAGTGGGGAGGAATTTATGGCAGCCAAGGAGTGAGTGAATGGAAGGCTGTGCTGTTTTGGAGGACAGGTGACAGCCTGCTCTGCTGGGACTTGTAGTGCCTCTGTGGAGGGGTGAGATATGCAACCTGCTCTGCTGGGACTTGTAGTGCCTCTGTGGGGGGCTGAGATATGGCAAACTGCTCTGCTGGGACTTGTAGTGCCTCTGTGGGGGGCTGAGATATGGCAACCTGCTATGCTGGGACTTGTAGTGCCTCTGTGGGGGGCTGAGATATGGCAACCTGCTCTGCTGGGACTTGTAGTGCCTCTGTGGGGGGGACTGAGGATTCCTCAGTTTCCCCACAGTATAGGACACTACAAGTCCCAGCAGAGCAGGTTGCCATATCTCAGCCCCCCACAGAGGCACTACAAGTCCCAGCATAGCAGGTTGCCATATCTCAGCCCCCCACAGAGGCACTACAAGTCCCAGCAGAGCGGGCTGCTTTTACAGAACAGGAGAAGCAGCTGGAGTAGGGCAGTTTCTACTGGGAAGGGAGAGAAGACAGCACAAGTTTGAGATGGGGGAGGATTTTTTTCTGAGACTGAGGATTTATGCTGGGAGGGATTTCTTTGGCACAGGTCAGGCTGCATTTCATTGGCACTGGTAAATAGTTTAGTGGACCATTTGGTTCAGAATATTTTTTTCCTGTTTTCCTCCTCTAAAACCTATGTGCGTCTTATGGTCAGGTGCGTCTTATAGAGCGAAAAATACGGTAAGTCAAATAAGCTCTGTAGAAGATATTCCCCAGGAGCAATTGCAGTGCTCCATTAATGTTGTTTTTGCTTGGTTTTCTGAATTATCGGTAAAACAAACTACCCAGTGTATCACATATAAGCTCATTAAATAAATCCATGACTTAGATTCATGAAATCAATGTTATTGAACACAAAATAGACAGCACTATTTCCTGAGTTACTTGAAACCGTGACAGACACACATTTCTACAATCTCAACTAGACTAGGCTAATGCCATAACTAAAGATATGGAGGCTGGATTTAAACAGTGAGTTTTATGGTTGTCCAAACTTTCTCCCAGATCACATGCCGAAAGCCCCTTACTTGTTAAAGAAAATATACCAAAGACAAAAATAATTAAAGTACATTTACACACTACCAAACAATGTCTTTTATTTAACATGTATACAATAGGGAGGCAGATAAGCATCTTACATATTACCTTTCTAAACCTACTCAACATACAATAAATGAATGATGTGTCAGGACAAAATATGCTAACTTACTGTACCATTCGTTTTTGCATGAAAAGATGCAATTCCAATTTTACACATTTGTCAGCACAAAGAAAATCCCACTTGGCGCGATCATTGCTTTCACAGCTCCAGTCCAGTCCAGCGGTGCAGCAGACGCTCTCATCTTAGCCTGCTCACCCTAGGGATAGTGAGAGAGGACACTCTCAAACGAGTCGGCTCTCCCCAGGGACAGTTTAGCCAGGCAGGCAGTCCCCCACAGCACTCCAGGATAGCCGCTCTTTCCACCCCCTTGGGCCCCCCCTCCTTCCTCCAGCAACATCTCAGGCGTTTTTTTCGCTCCTCGCGCCGGCCTGTAAGGAATTGTGGCAGCCGCGATTCAGGTAAGGCCGCGGCTTCACCCGCGGCCTAGCGGCGCACCGCTCCTTACCCCCTGGCAACCCTCAGCAAACTGCCCCAACGGACCTGAAAGCCCTCCCCTACCCCAGTAATACCCCTGCTCCTCCCGGCCATCGCTCCCAGCCCCCCTAGCAGCTCCGATCCACTCAATATGGGACCCCCCAGTCTGGATCCTGCTGCCTGATTGGCGGCCATCTTGCTACACCCAGCCCCAAACTCCCCTTTCTCAACACCATCAAACTTGATCCAGGGCTCGCCCGATCGCCTCTTTAGGGGTCAGGAAGGATTTTTTTTTCTCTGCCGTAGCATATTGGCCTAGCACGGCCAGGTTTTTTTTTTGCCTTCCTCTGGACCAAGCTAGGATCTGAGGATTCAGTAATCCTTGAGAATCCCCCCCCCCCGGATTTGGCGACCATGGTTAATCTGCAATACTCGGCAGAGACCATTTGGGATCTGAGGCGATTTGCCGCAATACTACCAGCCATCACCAAAAAAGCCCTTCGAACTGAGCGACTTTTAAGAATCTATCAACGATCGACTATCAAAAATCTCAGCCGTGTACCCCAGCCTAAGCACATATCATGTGCTTTGATCAACACAAGATCGGCAGTAAAACACTGACTAGAAATCCATGATTTCATTCTACAATACGATTTAGACTGCCTCTTTATTACAGAGAGCTGGCTCACAGCCGACTGTAACACCATTCTAGGAGAATTGGTGCCAGAACACTATCGTATTATAACGGAAAACAGAATAGGGCAAAGAGGAGGAGGACTGGCTTTGATCCATAAGACTCATCTTGCGATCACAAAACCAATCCTTCAAAACCCTCTTCCATTTATGGAAACCCTTACCCTGCAACTACATGTAAACTCCCAGGAGACCGTCCGGATTCTACTCTGCTATAGGCCACCCGGCCCAAAATTGCAGCTTCTCCCATCATTGACGGACTTTATCTCCCTTAACAGGAAACATCTTTTGATGCTCGGGGACTTTAACCTCTGGGCCAACTCCCCGCAAGGACCCATTGCCGACGCCTGCATTGACCACCTGGAAGGATTAGGGCTTCAGCAACTAGTATGTGGACCCACACATGCTTCAGGTCACACGCTCGATCTTATTTTCAGACAAGATCTGGAAATAAAAATCTTGGAAAATGAACCGTTGCCATGGACAGATCACCATGCAATTAAATTCATTATTTCCGAATTCCCCCCTTAACAAAAACATCAAATCCAGTGAGAACACACTGGACTAGATGTCAGAAGAAGCTCAACTCGGAACTCTTTAAAGCCACGTTAAGGAAAAAAATAAAAACAATCCAGACGTATCAAACGGCTGAAGAAACACTGGATACCATAAACTCAGCCTATTACAGTCAGCTGACTTAATAGCACCGAAACGTAAAACCCACATCCGAAAAAAATAACTCCAGCTGGTTCAACAACCAGCTGGCGTTACTGAAGCAAGAGCGCAGAAGGGCGGAAGCCGCCTGGAAAAGAAGCTCTTCAGATGAGAACCTCTCTATCTACAGGGCAATAACAAGAAAATGCAACAAAGAAATCTTCAAAGCCAAGAAAAACTATTTTTCTGAGGCTATCAACAGCGCCCTCAACCGCCCCCGCAAACTCTTCAAGCTGGTCACTCAGACCATGAATCCAGGATGTCTTGAAGCCCCCAATTCGGACACACAAGAATTTTGCAGTGAATTATCGGATTACTTCATTAATAAAATCGAGGGAATCCGGCAAAGCAATAACCCTCCTAGGCCCCCCCCCCATTTTTTACACAACACCTGCAGTGATTCACCACAACCAGGTAAGTTCACCCTGGAACCCATCTCTATTCAGAGTCAGACCACAAAAAAATATCATCGGTACTTTGCGTAACAGCACTGCGCTTAATGATATCATCCCCACCAAACTGCTGAAGGAATGCACCGACATCCTGGCACCTCCTATCACGCAGCTTATCAACCAATCTTTCAGGGAGGGCATAGTTCAGCAGAAGAAGAGTAATTTATTACGCAACGCGTCCGGGGACAGGAATCACTCGTACAGTCGCTCGTTCATGATCTGAACCTCTTCCTGAAGTAACCTCTCCGTCCGGTCCTTATGGTTTTCGTTGATGCTTTTTATTTCCTCACCAAATGTGAGTAAGCTGTATGCTATATGCTGCAATAAATCCCTGGTTTTTATGGAAGCTCTTAGATGTTTTTTTTTTTCTCTTTTTGCTTTGCCATTATCATGCCTGACATGTGAGGATTCTACATAACATCTTTTTCCTGGGCTTCCTGTTGGATACTTATGCGCAGTATGACCATCTGGTAAAACAGTGGTCTTTCTTGGAGGTAATAGTAGAATACCCATTTGGTGGTGGGATCACCGTATATCTTCTCATCACGTTTGCACTCTGGTGGATTTTAATTAGATCAATTTAATTATTGGATCAATTCTCATCACATTTGCACCCTGGTGGACTTTAATTAGACCAATTGGAAAATTGGATCTTCTGCACAGATTATTATATGGACATTCGTTTAGATATTCTATGCACTTATTTATTGGTGTAATATATTATTTTATTGGTGTAATATATCACTTTATTTTTTATTTTTTGTTTATATTTACACAGAACTTTGATATATGGTGCCTGAGAAGCACCATTAAAGACATTATATTATATTGTATTGTTTGCGCTGCACTATTTCTATGTTGTATGACTCCTACATGACAATGGACGCACAAATAGGGTCAGTAGTCAGCGGATCTCACCATCTGCTGCACCTACTACGCAGACTTACTCCTTTCATCCCCAAAGAAGACATAGCAGTCGTGGTGGGAACAATTGTGCAAACGCCCTTTACCTCGGACTCCCTTAGTACCAAATCACTCGTCTACGGCCGCTAGACTTGTGACTTGGAAAAAACCCTGGGAATCAATCACCTTCACTGAGATCCCTTCATTGGTTACCAGTAAAAGACAGAATCACCTTTAAAGCACTCTATCTAACGCATAGATGTATCCATGGGAATGCTCTCCATTATCTATGTGAAAAAATAAAAGCTCATAACCCCAATCGCGTTCTGCGATCCACCAATCAAAATCTACTCCAGATTCCGAAAGCCAACTACAAGTCCAAAGGAGATAGAAGATTCGCTGTCCAAGGTCCCAGACTATGGAACACTTTACTAACCAGCATTCGGTTGGAGGAGAACCACCTAGCGTTCAGGAGAAAGATCAAGACTCATCTCTTTTGATTTCAAAGGAGACAGGAACAACAAGCGCCCAGAGGCGATTTACTGCGCATGTGCTGTGCTATATAAGTTTTCATTCATTCATTCAAAGAGGAATTGTAACCACTTCAATACCAGGCACTTACGCACCTTCCTGCCCAAGCCAATTTTCAGCACTGTTGCACTTTGAATGACAATTGCGCGGTCATGCTAACTGTACCCAAACTTTTTTTGTAATTTTGTTGCCACAAATAGAGCTTTCTTTTGGTGGTATTTGATCACCTCTGCGATTTTTATTTTTTGAACAACAACTAAAAAAATATCGAACATTTTGAAAAAAATAAAGTTTTTTTTTTTCATTTTTTTTTTTGTAAATAAGTACGTTTTCTTCTTCAATTATGGGCACTAATATGGCAGCACTAATTGGCAACGATGAGGTGGCACTGATGGGCACCGATGAGGTGGCATTAATGGGCACTGATGATGTTCACTGATAGGCGGCACTGATGGGCACCGATAGGCGACACTGATGGGCACTGATAGGTGGTGCTGGTATGTGGCACCGATGGGCACTCATAGGCAGCACTGATGGGCACTCATAGGCGGCACTGATAGGTACTTACGGGTGGCACTGATGGGTACTTATGGGTGGCACTGATGGGTGGCACAGATGGGCACTGATAGGTGGGCACTGGGCATGGATGGGCACTGATAGGTGGCACTGCTGGGCATCACTTGTTTATTTACTATTTTTTGCCAGTCAGTGCCCATGTTGCCAGTCAGTGCCCATTTGTTGGCACTGATTGGCATCTATTGTGCTTATTTTTTTGCCATGGGGGTTGTACCCTACCATCCATGTTGCCCGCTTCCCTGGTGGTCCTGGCGGCTTCCCTATTGGTCCAGTGTGGGCATCCAAGGGGGGCTGTGCTGATAAACAATCAGTACAAACCCCCCTGTCAGGAGAGTCCCCACAGGTGCGCGCTTGCATGTCATCCCGCTGGACGTCAATAGATGTCAATTTGCTATCGACGGGCGGGGAAGTGGTTAAACAACAAATTTAAACAATCAGTGAGTTGCTATGCTTCCGGACAACCACTGCAAATATATTAGCGCCTATTCAATACCATATTGTGGCAGTATGGTGTTACTATATGTGTTGTACAGCACCATTCATGTGTTAGCATGTTGCAACGCAAATAATTCTGAATGCCCCCCCAACACTTGGTCAGAACGCAGCTATCTTACAGTGCACTACAGTCTGAAATTTTACTGAATTGTATTTGGTATAAATTCTCTCTTAATCTACAGACAGAGCTCATAAATCAATTGACAAATTACTGGAAGTCACTGGGAATATAATTCCTCTAACCTGTGCTGTGTATCTCCTCTAAGCTTCCTGTATATCCAATTACCTTCAGACTTTCAAGTGTGGACATGATAGCTGTAAGAAACTTTAAACTTTCTGTATTTGAGAGACAGCAATGAGCCTGTTGTAGGTATGTTCGGGGATACAATTCTTGCATAATCAGCATTGGTCCCTAATTCACCAGATTATACAGTGCCTTGGAAAAAGTATTCACCCCTTGAAATTTTCCACATTTTGTCATGTTACAACTAAAAAAAGTATTTTTGGGGGATTTTATGTGATAGACCAACACAAAGTGGCACATACAGTTGCCACAAAATGTATGTGAACCCTTTGAAATGATATGGATTTTTGCACAAATTGGTAATAAAATGTGATCTGATCTTCATCTAAGTCACAACAATAGACAATCTCAGTCTGCTTAAACTAATAACACAAAGAATTAAATGTTACCATGTTTTTATTGAACATGCCATGTAAACATTCACAGTGCAGGTGGAAAAGGTATGTGAACCCCTAGACTAATGACATATCCAAGATCTAATTGGAGTGAGGTGTCAGCCAACTGGAGTCCAATTAATGAAATGAGATGAGTTGGTGATGAGTGTTGGTTACAGCTGCCCTGCCCTATAAAAAAAAATCACACACCAGTTCTGGGTTTGCTTTTCACAAGAAGCATTGCCTGATGTGAAGGATGCCTCGCACAAAAAAACTCTCAGAAGACCTACGATTAAGAATTGTTGACTTGCATAAAGCTGGAAAGGGTTATAAAAGTACCTCCAAAAGCCTTGCTGTTCATCAGTCCACAGTAAGACAAATTGTCTATAAATGGAGAAAGTTCAGCAGTGCTGCTACTCTCCCTAGGAGTGGACATCCCTGTTAGCGGATCTACAATACGTAAAACACTAAACAAGAATGGATTTCATTGAAGGATAGCACATAGGAAGCCATGCTGTCCAAAAAAAACATTGCTGCACATTTACAGTTTGCACAAGAGCATCTGGATGTCCCACAACAGTACTGGCAAAATATTCTGTGGACAGATGAAACCAAAGTTGAGTTGTTTGGAAGAAACACACAACACTATGGGCCAGATTCAGCAAGACTTGCGCTGGAGTATTTCGATATGCGCCGCGTAACTGTGAAGATGCGCCGTCGTATCTATGTGGCCATACCCACCAAACTAGATGCGACAGAAGAAAGAAAGGAGTCACCGCTCCAGGTGGGATCACTAAATGGTTACAGGTGGTGCAGGATACCGAGGGTGCTGGCGGTGCACTAAGCAAAATGAAGACAAAGAAAAATGGATAGCCGCACTCCAAAACTTGATGGGTGGTCTTTTATTCAATAGACAGCATGTACAAATATGGGTCACAGCAGTGGAAACAAGGAACAGCCGACGCGTTTCGCACTGGATCAGTGCTTATTCATGCACAGATGCGACAGAAAACGGGATTTCCCCGACCGGCTTAACTTTCCGACGCCAGAGTATCGTCAGCGCATAATTTCGCATGGCGCATCAGTCGCGCTATTGATTTCCCCTGCAAATGTGCAAATGAGGGAGATTTTCCGATTCGCGAACGGATTAGCACCATACGCTGGCTACATGCGCCGTGCGTATCTCGTCCATCCGGCGCAAAGTTATTTCTACAAATAGCTGCTTTTATCTTTACTCCAGACGGCCACAAGTCAACAGGAAAGCAGCTACAGCAGCGTTACCGACGATAAGAGCTAGCTGAGCACCCCCACTTGCAGGACAACACCTCTGTCCCTGCTTGTCTGTCAACTTTTACAGCCATGGAGGAAGACATCATAGGTCTCCATAGCCGAGATGACGGATGACAGCTCCTGGCCTTTAAAGTTCAGCTTTCTCCTGTGTTTGCGGGGAACGGGAGCAGCCATCTCAGACACAAAAGTAACTTCACTGCGGGGAGGGGGAACAGGATATACTTTAGTGCCAGAATGGCACATCTACGGGCGCATTTAAACGTCCAACGGAAACACATTGCGCTGTCGTTTCCAAGGAAGTGGTGCCGACGGAAGTTGTGAGCATGCGCACTGGGATGCATTGGACAGTCGACGCATGCGCAGTACGTTCGCGCGGGGATCACGCTTAGTTTAAATAATACACACCCCGTAACCGCCCAATTTGAATTCCGCCGGCTCATTTTCGATACGCTGCCGCAACTTTAGGAGCAAGTGCTTCATGAATAACAGCACTTGCTCCTAAAATTTCGCCAGAGTAACGTAAATGAGAAACGTTACTCCAGCTTAAAGATGCTCCCATCTACCTGAATCTGGCCCTATGTGTGGAGAAAAAATGGCACAGCACACATCAAAACCCTCATCACAACTGTGAAATATGGTGTGGAGCATTATGGTTTGGGGCTGCTTTGCTGCGTCAGGGCCTGGACGGATTGCTATCATCTAAGGAAAAACAAATTGCCAAGTTTATCAAGACATTTTTCAGGAGAACTTAAAGCAGATGGTTCACCAAAAACAATATTAAAAGCCAGCAGCAAAAAATACTGCAGCTGCTGACTTTTAATATTAGGACACTTAATGTCCTGGAGTCCAGCGGCGTCCACAGCAGAGGATGAGCGATCGCTCGTCACCCTGCTGCTCCCCTCCATCCACGCGTGAGGGAACCAGG